>APFE031123730.1:273577-318214 GCA_000404065.3 Pinus taeda | reverse complement strand
AATAATTATATAATACAATAACAATAAATTTTACCCATTATATTAATAAATTTTACTCTTCAATAATTTTTCATAAAGTTAAAGTGGATCGAGCTGGACCACATTTATATATTATTTTAAAATTTGCACATGCTTAAGAACAATGAAGATGATTCCATGAACCTATCTTAATAATTTCTAATTTTAATATAGATATTTTACAAAAAAGGGATGAATCTATCCCTTTTAATATCTCCGGTTGATATCATATGGAACTCTGCGGTTGAATATTACCGAGTTATAATATCCGCCGTTGATATCATATGGAACTTTGCGATTGAATATATTTTAAATTTATATAAATTTTCTGGTGTTGTTTTGGGCATTTAATTCTAGCTGGGATATATTTGATTCAAGATTGAATTTAATATTTTTTTGCAATTGACAACTCTCTACGGTTGATATCATATGGAACAATTAAGCAATTTGATTCTAGCTTGAATATATTTTAAATTTATATAAATTTTTTGGTGGAGTTTTGCTGTGCGATTTCGAGCATTTGATTTGAGCTTGAATATATATGATTCAAGATTGAATTTAATATTTTTCTACGGTTGATATAACTCTCTGCAGTTGATATCATATGGAACTCTGCGGTTGATATCATATAGAACAATTAAGCAATTTTGATTCGAGCTTGAATATATTTTAAATTTATATAAACTCTGCGGTTCGGTTTCGGGCATTTGATTCGAGCTTGAATATATTCTAAACTCTGTGGTGCAGTTTCGGGCATTTCATTCGAGCTTGAATATATTTCAGTTGTGCGTTTTTACCTTTTGATTCACGGTCAATCCAATCTAGGGCAAGTGTTATCTGCAGTCAGGTCTGTTGATATCAGGGGAACACATTCCTTATATTTTTATAATACATATTTTCTCATATATTTCCAAGTATGAATACTTCACCACAGCTACCAAAGATTACCAAAGGTAGACCTAGCAGAGTTACTCTACAAGACCTTTACGAGTATATAGAGTCTTTAGAGAAACTTAGAGAAGAAAGAGAAGTGAAGCTACAAAAACAGTTACAAGCCATGCTGGAAAATGAATTTGCATCTCTTGAAGACATGATCCAAAAACAAATAGAGAATAAAATAGAACTATTGGAGAATAAAATGGTGGCAATGGAGACTAAGTTGCAGGTTATAGAAAAACAAAACCAACATACTAACCAACATCCCAGCAGGAAGATGTTGATACTTCAGAGAGCCTTAAAATGAAGGACATGATTAAAGATCTAGAAGAAAAAGTTAATAGCCAACTCACCCTAAATAATGTGGTAGATAAGTTAGATATCAAACCAATTAAAGATGAAATGAAAAAATTAATAGAATTAGACCGTGAGCGTAACAAAAGGTCCTTGAACCTTATAATCTTCGGTTTAAAAGAGGAGGATACTTTAACCATAGTCCAAACATAATCACATAATAGATTACAAATTGAAACAATGTGTCTCATAGAACCAACAAGGTTGGGGAAATTAAATGAGAATAAAGGAAGACTGGTCCGAATAAAGGTGATCTCTAATGATCATAATTATGACATACTTAGTAAAAGCTCAAGTCTAAACGGAACAGGAATATTCATAAATGAAGATCTCATTCCAGAAGATCAAGCAGAATTAAGAAAGGAGGTTCAAAAGGTAAAAGAAGCTAGAAAGGAAGGAAAATGGGTAATAATCAGAAATAGAAAAGCCTTTATCCGAGATAGAAACCAAAAAGATAATAATAAATAGTAAAAGTGCGAGGAGAGAAATTACGGAAGTTGTTGATGAATCTCTCAAAATGGACAAGATAAAAATATACAAAGCCCTAACTAAAAGGAAAAAAAGGCAATACATTCGTAAAAGATAAGAGAATCTCTTACACCTCTCTAATGCAGCTCCTAAGAAATTTTGGAGGCAGATTCTGAATAAGAAAACTAAAGATAATAATAAAATTGCTTTACACAATTGGAATTCCTATCTTAAAAATCTTTATGAATCTCCAAATGTCATAGATAACTTCGAAATCCTGCTCACAACAGAAGAATTTTTCTCATTAGAAGACATTTATTTTGGGGTTAATCGCTTGGCAAATGGGAAAGCTAAGGACATTAAAGGTTACTAGGTAGAAATGTTAAAAATTGGAGGTCCTGTCCTCATCCCCCACATCCACAAGCTTTTCAATCAAGCAGTCAAGCAAGGGTTCCCTAAACCATGGACTGAGAGCCTCATTATCCCTAATTTTAAAAGTGGGGATACAAATAACCCCTCTAATTATCAGACAATTATGATCAGCCCTCTCTTAGCCAAGTTATATGGTATTATTTTGGAAAAGAAGTTGAGCAGAAGACATCACTGAACAACATATCACCTCGTTACGCTTAGCACCATTGAGGAGGAATGTCGTAATGATAAATCCAATCTATTTTGTTGCTTTGTGGACTTTAGAAAAGCTTTCAATACAGTTCCTAGAAGCAACCTTTGGAATAGATTAGAAGAGCTAAAGGCCCCTTTCGAGTTGACAGCTACCGTTATAAGGTTATACGAGAATGTAATTGCCAAGCTAAAAAGAAATGAGGGCTGGTCGGAAGATATTAAATGTAGTATCGGAGTGAAACATGGCTGTCCCCTCTCCCCTACCCTATTTGGCATTTACATCGACAAGCTTGAAGGTTATTTAGAGGAAGCAGGATGTACAGGCACAATCTTAGCTGGGATAGTCATCATCCTTCTTCTCTATGTTGATGATATTGTTCTTCTCGCAAGGTGCCCAACTGATCTTGATAAGAAACTTAGGCTTCTTAAGGAATTCTGCTCTACCATGGGTATGACTGTTAACACTGACAAAACAAAAGTTATGATTATCAAATCCAAGAAGGACACTTACGCTAATTTTATGTATGACCATAATAACTTGGAGGAAGTGCATTCTTACAAGTACCTAAGAATTGATATTCATCACAAGCTCAACTGGAGTTATAGCATTGAAAAAAGGATTAATGGAGGGTGGAAAGCTTATTTTGGTCTTGAAAATAATTGTAAAATAATAAACCTCGTAATTTGGGATAAAAAGAAGTTCCTCTTTGAAACTTTAGTCACTCTTGTTATCTTATATGGCTGTGAGGTCTGGGGTTGCAGCATATCTAGAGAATCCTGGAGGTCCTTATAGAAGTAGGTCTTTCCCCTATCGAGAGCCTAGCTATGACTAGGCTTCTGGTGTAGAAGCACAAGCTCAATAATACAGGAGATCATAGACTTCCTAATCTAGCTTTAAATTCCAGCGAAAACCACCTAAGGCTCAAGCGGGGGTGGTATAAAGACACGAGGGCCTGGTTAAATCATGCATTGACAAACATTAATAACATTAAAAATATTGTTACTTCTAAGTTCAAGGAAAAAATGTGGTGTGAAAAAGATTTAGCAGCTAAAAGAAAATTAAGCTAATATAAGTAGGTCATCAACCCCACCCTAGAAGATCAAAAGTATCTCTCTGTTTTAACTAGCTCAAAGAATAAAATTAATATAGCGAAGATTAGAATGAACTCTCATGAGCTTCATAGTGAAACAAGTCATTGGGTAGTTCATAAAACACCATGGATGGAAAGGATCTGCCACCTTTGTGAGCATAGAAACATTGAGGATGAAAACCACTTCCTCTTAGAGTGCCCCGCGTACAACCACATTAGATCCCAGTTTCATATCTCTGTCGTAATACTGAACATTCTAGCCTTTTACGATGCCAAAATTATAGTGAGCTCGGGAGGCTTCTCTCAAAGCTTTTTGAGCATAGGAATAAAATCTTAAATCAAACTAAATAAATTGTTTCTTTGGGTCCAATAGACCAAAGTTTGGTATTAGTGGATGTTAACCATCATCATCATCATCAAAATATAAATTTAATAATATATGAATATTATTAGTATATAAAAAAATATAAGTAAAATTTTATTTAAATATATTAACGAAAAAATATTTAAGATGTAATAAATATTATTAGTAAATAACTACATACATTTACATTCAAATATGGTGATTATTTAAAATTTATATTTTTTATTATTTTTATATTATTTTTTAAATAAGTAATATTATTTTATTTTAAATTATTATTTATATTATAGTATGTTTATTTTGGAATATAGTTTTCAAAATTTTAATTTAGTTATCAATAATTATTAATTGGATGGTAGGAATTTAACCTTCACAAATTATTCATTATTCTTCACTGTCGGTGCTTAATATTCATAAATATTAACACCCATTCAAGGTCAAAAGAAATCAATAGACATTTAGTCATTCCATTAATTTTTTGGCATGCTTAGATTAACCTAGATACAATTTCTGCACCAGTGAAATCTTGGTCGTCGTACTTCACAGTGATGTCACCTTACGGGATAATGATGTTTCCTCAATTTTACTTGTAGTGGTTTCTTTTTATACAGGACGAGGGTGGCATCATGGTGAGCCAACACCCTCCCTCAAGTCTATTTCCTTCCCTACCACCTCCATTAGAGGCCAGTCATCTCAACATACAATTTGTCTAGCTATATCAACGTGACGAAAATATGCCCTTAATGTTGCTCCTCTCTTCACATCTAGAAATTGGCTTGTTCCTGATTATATTGTGGTTGTCTTGGAGGTGGAATGTTTGTGTAGAAATTGGTTGGGCTCTCAGCCATCCTCAACCTCTACTGCTTGCACGAAGATGTTGGCATGTTCAATGACCCCCTCAGCTCATGGTATTCATACGACCTTCCCAAAACATCCTTTGTTCTCTTATCATTTGTAGGTTATACCTACAAAGGTGCAAGTCATAGTTTTGTCTATATATCTCCTTACTACTTTGTCTATGGAACAATTCGGTAGCAGTTTGTGCAATTGGAGAGGGGTGACAAAGCTCAAATGGAGTAATTTGGTCATGCTCAGTGAGGCTAAGCGTACAAGAATGGCCTTGGCTATGAGATTCCCCTCCATGGTATAAAAGAGCCAATTCAGGGCTCACGAGCTGCCTTGGATTACAATTAGTAACAATTGGTTCCAATTTTATTCAGTTGGTCTCTCCATGGGGTCAGGCTGGCGTTATTTTGATGTGCAAGGGAAACCATCACAATGCACAATCTGGAAGCCCTTCCTGGACTAAAGTCAACAACAACTGGGTGCAAATTACTTTAATTGGTTTCTCAAAGGAGTCAAGTTGACGCTATTTGGAAGATAATGACATACCATCTTTGGGCATCATGTGCAAGCCTTTCTTGGGAGCTCGAGGAATCTCAATAGTGAAATTATCTAGGGTCTCAAAGCTCCACACGACGGTCCATGAAAATGATGCAATGGTCTAGATCAGCAATGATGGTTGGTGGATGATTGGAACTCCATCCTTGTTTAGAGTTTCTAGCCATGGGGATAATGGAGGATAAAATATTCACTCAACCTTTTGCCTCGAAGTCCCTACTGTTTCCTTCTTTTTTGAATAAATTTTGACTAAATTTTGATTAGAAAAGGCTTGCAAAATTGGACAACACAAGCAGAAAAGCCTATCAGACTCTAGGTTTTAACCCTGTACAGAAATTACCCACATACAGATTCTAAAACATAGAAAATCAATAATGCGAGAGCATAACACATAAAACACATATACACAGAGATTTTCCCCTGGATCCCAAAACCAAGACTACCAACTTGATTTTTCATTATATTCCTTTGAATGTTATAATATATATTTATACATGTCGAAGCATCCAATACCATGGATCAAAAACCATCGCATCTAATACCATGGACCGAAAACCATTGTGTCCAAAAAACATGTGCAAAAATCATGCACAAAACCATAGGTGGGTATGCCCAACCTAACATAGGGTCCAAAACCAAAATTTTCTGGGGTGCTACCCCAGACCCCATAAAGTGGGGTTACGAGTACAACTCAAACCCCCTGTGACCCTCCCCGGTACACAATCGACACAACGAAGGGGGTGCTATGCCCCCCTCTAACCCCCTGGTTAACTACGTGGTCTAGTCATGGAAAGAATATAACACAACCCAACACAGACGTGGAAACCAAAAAAGGGAAGCAACAGGAAGGAAACATGAACAATTATCTTGGAATTCGTGAAAGTTTAGGAATAATGTTTTTCATGCTAGATTTTGAAGGAACCGAGAAGATAAGGACCAAAGCACACATATTTTGATAAAGTGGACTAGATCAAATACGCGCGCTCAAAGTGGTAAAATCAATCGAGATCAAGCAAGCACAATCAAAGAGGGAAAATATATAAAGGCTTACAAAGGATATGTTACAAGGAGATGTTATTTTCAGACTATGTCGAGATGTTGTCAAATTAATGATCTAAGTTTTGTAACTATGTATAAACTGCGAAATTATTTGTATTGAGCCCTGCTCTATGATTTAGTCTTGAAAGATATTGCACTACGTCCTTAAATTAATGGTCTAGTTATATTAATAAAATAAAGGCTCGCATGGTAATGTTGTCCTTGTGTTATGGAGTGATGGATTTGATTATACCCTTTTAAAATTCGTTGTTTATTACATGTTATTAGTTCTTTTAGTATTTATTACTGTGGATGTATTTCTTTTTCTCGTGTAATAGTTTCTATAGATATCCATCATTGATGCATAATTATTTATGTAATGAACCTTGTGTGTGATAAGTTGATCCTAGATTTTATTTCTTGATCCTTACTATGTTAGTTGTCTTGGTATGCTTTGGGTGAGATGTTTCTATGTTTCTCCCTTGTGGAAGAATGAAAGGGTCAGTGTTACGCTAGACTACAATGATGCCTTTTTGTTGGCAACCAAAGACCAAACCCTAGGTCTAACACATTGAAGTTTGCACCAAAAAATGGTTCCCTTGGTAGGACCCCAAGTATTTGAGGGGATCTAGATCATGGTATCGAGGATTTTCAAAGGAGATCTTCAAGCTTGGAGGCATGAGAAGGTTCACTCATTTATTTTACAAAAAACTCAATCATGATAGAACAATTTATAGTTGGTTAAGTAGGAGATCCTGTATGATGAACCGACTTGTGATTAGTAAGAAATATTTTGGTGCAAGTTTCTCGAATAATTCCATAACTGGTTTTTTCGATTGTAGATCAAAGTGGGAGTTCGAAGCCATCTCAAGCTTCGTTGAACCTAGACTACTACTGATATAGTTTTGTTGCATTGATTTGATACTGATATGACCAAACCTTTTGACTTCTGGGTGCAAGCAACTTTGGAAAGTTATATCATTGAATTCGCTGCAGAAGATCACCAGTGTTTTTTGAAAGTTGAAGTATTGTTCAAGTACGAGTTTCTAGGAAGATTATTGATGTAAATCCCTTTGTGGATTAAAATTATGATGGTAGAAGAAAACATACTATAAAGTTGTCATTTCAAGAAAACAATATGACACCCTAAAATCCTAAGTACTAGGGGTAGGGTTTACGGGGGAAATGCTCCTTGGTTGCGGAAGATGAATACTTGTTGTGATGGATGCATATGAGTTGTAGAGGGCTTGATCCTCAAGAGAAAATAGAAGAGCATAGATAGTTAACGAGTGGTGGGAAAATAAGTTGCACGAAATTTAGAGACGACAGAAAGAGTTACAACAAATAGGAGAGGTGTTGAGTAGTCTGAAATTGCGGATAGAAGGACCTAGTAGTTTGAAGTTGTGAAGTAAAGGAGTTAGAAGTGGAGTGAATTCTAGCCCAATAGAAGTTTTTTTAAGTAGTGCCTTCGTAAAAATGAAGGGACGCAATGGAGTCCACTATGAGTTAAAGGGAGTGAAGATGCCTAAGGTATCAAGACCATCAGTTGATTTCATAAACCAGAACACTCGTCTTGATGATGAGATGCATTTTGTGATGTAGAGATTGTTTCATGAAGATGACGTATCTCTTGCAAGTAATGACCCATCGATTAATAACATAGGTATTTCCTTCCTTAACATCCCCTTGGTACTTGATTAGAATATTTCTTGTTTTGTTTCAAAGTTAGTTAAGATTTTAAAATTTTAGAAGGTCTATAGTGCATACACAGCCGGTACTTCTAGTGGTTTTGGTGGTTGTTCGCAATCAAGTTCCTTGGGATATTCACTACCTCGTTCAGAATGATTTATATTGACTTCGCCTCGTTTTTCTATAATGGTTGACGACATAGTAGGTTCATTCACTCGATATCCTCAATTTTCATGATGAGGGAACGAGGATGTTGAACAAAATTGGTATTTGTGCATAGCCATATGGAGGGCTAGACATATGCTAGATGCTAATAAGTTTAATGAGTTCCAAACTTCTTTGAGAGACATGCACTCAAATTGTTCATTAAATGGTCTACATTACATCAGAATCCAACCCTGGATGAAGTTAAACTATAACCTATTCGGGAATTTAAACTCCCCCAGAAAAATCAACAATGGTTATTAGAAATATGGGATATTAATCAACAGGAAGGTGAAATTGCATTGGAGCACATGTAGTGATTTAAAGATGTAATTAGAAAATTTTATTTATCTAATTGATCCTAATCACCAAAGAGATTGGTTCATTAAATCTTTATTGTCGTTAACTAGAATCCTCTTAACAAAACAGAAAACTAATAAGTCACAATATGCACTTGAACAATATATGAAGATTAAAACTATGGCAGGGTACCTTCATGAACATAGGTTAGGTACTGCTTCTAGTGATCCTATCATCGTGGGACTATAACATCAAATTGTTGATTTAACAGAGTGGGTAAAGGATATGCATGCAAAACAACCTATGCAACCTAACGTTTGGTGTATTAACTGCCATGTTGAAGGCCATCATGCCATTGAATGTCCATGGTTGAGGGGTCTAGGGTCATCTACTATGCCTATGGGACTGACATCACCTTTGCCTATTGTTGAAGTTACACAAGCTGCTAAAATTCTTTATATCAAGGGCATATTAAATTTCATGTGTTCCCTAATCAATAATGTACATTTACAAATGACTAGGGTGAGATTTGTTGTACTTATGGCCACCCATATCATCTTTTTCCTATTTAACAAAAATACTCAAATGTCCCAAATAATATTTTTTGTGAGTTCTGTGGGTCCCTAACTCAACATACATATCAGTGTAGAGATTTGGATGCTCTAGCTAATCGTCGTGACCATTGATGCAGGAGGTTGACTAAAATGAGGTGGTAGTCTATAATTTGATTATTGGTTAGCTTTAGAGCCAATCAGCTTCGCATAAATAGATTCTGTATGTGGATTTTCGCCCTGAGGGTCCCTCTTATCTAACCAATCACCATCAGTCCCTCATTAACTTCTTTGTTTTTCAAGCACTTCAATCCACGCCGTTGATCTCACTTCTCCAGATCCAATAGATATCACATCATCGATTGACCAACTAACCTGGATGATATCCACTGTTGGTGTGACCCGTCCAATCAAACGTTTGTCGCACAATCTTGCACAGATTCTTGCACAACCGATATCAGGTCGAGAGCGCACGAGAAAAGTGGTTTTTTCATGCTATGTGTCGACCCTTGAAATTAATCGCGTGAAATTTCCAAATACGACATAGAACCTTTAGCACATGCAAGATATTGCTTCCCACTTATCGAATACAACCCACATGCTTAATTCAAAATTTTAATAAAGGCGCTTAAGGAAAGTTTTAGTGCTTAAGTACAATATTAACCCTTAACGCTAATTGACTGTGATTTATAAATGAAATGTTTAAAAAGAGAAATATACTTGATTAGGGTCCAGAATACCGATACATAGACACAAATGAATTTCTGCACCAGAACAATGCGTCCACACCACACTTCAATCAATTATTCAACAAAATGGGAATTACAGAGTCTTGGCCCTCTGGCCTCGATTACAACAGTTTGTCTTACCTATGTTTCAATATCAAATCCTATCTCTCTCACACCTCTCACTTATCACTCTATTCTTGATCAACTCTGAAAAAACCCCCTATCATTACATTCTTTTCTCTTTAATGAATAAAATCCTATCTTAACTGCATTGACAACTCGATCCTTATTTTTATCGGTCTAACAATCAAATCCCTATTTTCAAGCTCTGATACACACCTATACTAACAACTTATCTTTAGTATAAAAATAATACAGTGATCTAATCATTACAATAATGAAGTAAACATAATTTTCAAGAGATCCAACCCTCTCTACTAAAATTGATTTTGACTACTCATGTCAATGAGCCATAGCATGTGAACATACAATCACATTGCTGGCTAAGTCCAGATGCTCCTGCATCAAACTCTCGAGGAAAAAAAGAATTCTTCATCAAACTTTCAGGATTTACTCCATACTTTTTTAATTTTATTGTTGCTATCCAACTAGCATCCTCCAATCGCTATCCCTTCCATTTGACTAGAAATTGAAGATATACTTGTCCTCTGGTTCTTTTGGATACTCTTTTTTCCAAAACAACTTCCACCTCTTTCATGATTGTCTTTGGCATTTGTTCTTCCTAGTTTAATGTTTGAACTTCATCTTTTTTAGGTTCCTTCTATAGCTCTGTCTCTGTCTCTTTGTATGGATGCAAATCTGCAACATTGAAGATAGGTGATATTCCAATTCCTTCTGGAAATTCAATTTCATAAGCATTAGTTGAAAACTTACTCACAATTTTTCATGGTCCTATATTTTTCATTTTTTAGTTTATTGTAAGTCCCAACAGGAAATCTTTCTTTTCTCAAGTATACCATCACTAGATCCCCCACTTGGAATTATTTTTCTATTCTTTTCATATAAGCTCTTTGTTTGTATTTGCCATTGCTTTCCTACAATCTGCCTTCAACATCTTCCTATAGTTTCTGCATCTGCTCTGCAAACTCTTCATCTTTTGCACTTCTTGTCTCCTGTTTGCCCAAATTTCTGAGCTCATATACACCTCTTGGATTCATTCCAAAAAAATCTAAAATGGACTCATCCCAGTACTTCGGTTTAGAGTGTCATTGTAAGCAAAGTTAGCTTGAGCAAGTGATAAATCCCACTGCTTAGGATTTTTATACACTAAACTTCTCAATATGTTCCCCAAGCTTCTGTTTACCACTTCGGTCTATCCATCTATTTGAGGATGGTATGCTGAACTGAAACTAAGGTTGGCACCTAGTTTCTTTGAAAGAGTTCCCAAGAAATGCCCCAACAAACTTTGTATCCCTATCAGACACAATACTTACAGGAAATCCATGTAACCTTACAACTTCCGAAAAAAATCCATATTAATTGCATCCCATGGTCGGTTTGGTATTGGCAATGGCTAGTACAATCCTGTATTTTGGCCTCTCCCTTTAGCATGCTGACATTTCCTACACTTCTCAACAAATCTCTTAACATCAGTTTGCATCTTTGGCCGATAGTAAAAGCATTTACCTGAGCAAAGGTTTTGTCTTGTCCAAAGTGATGAGATAATCCTCCATTGTGTTTCTCCTTGATTATGTTTTCCCTCATAGAACATTTGGGAATACACAATTTGTTACCTTTAAATGGTAAAACTCCTTGGATAAGCTATTCTAACCACTGGCATCTATCATGGGCTGTTGCGTTTTGTACAACTGGATAAATATCTTTGAATTTTGCATCATCTTTATATGTATCAACCATTTCTTCAAATCCTACAACACCAACTTTTAATTCTTGCACAACGAAATTTAATTTTCCCAAAGCATCAACAACTTTGTTCAACTTGCCACTTGTGTGTTTAATCACAAAAGTAACTCTACCCACTTGGCATGCTTCTGGTTCAATTTTGGCTGGTTGTTTATGAACTGTAATGCATGATTATCAGAATACAATACAAACTCTTTTGGTACCAAATAATGTCTCCATTTTTTTAAAACTTGTACAATAGCATAAAATTCTTTTTCATAAGAAGAATACTTCTTCTTAGCTTCATTTAGTTTCTCACTAAAGTATGCGATTGGTCTTTGTTCCTGACTCAAAACTGCTCCAATTGCAACTCCACTAGCATCAGTTTCAACTTGAAAGACTTTTCCAAAATCAGGTAAAGCTAAAACTGGTTTCTCTGTGATTTTCTTCTTCAACAACTTAAAATTTCGATCTACTACTTTTGTCCACTAGAATGGATGATTAGTCTCTTTGATTGTTTCAATAATTGGTGCACAAATCTGACTAAAACCTCTGATGAATTTTCTATAAAAACTTGCAAGACCATGAAAACATCTTACCTCAAATATGTTTCTTAGAGTAGGCCAGTTCCAAATTGCTTGAACTTTCTCTGGATCCATTTTAAGACCTTCTTTAGAAATTGTAAATCCCAAGTAGACTAATTCTTCTTTATGAAACTACATTTGTTCAGATTTATCAGTAGTTTCTCTTTCTGTAGATTTCTTAAATCCAACTGAAGATGCTCCAAATGTTCCTCTTTTCTTCTACTGAAAACTAGAATATCATCAAGATAAACAATGACAAACTTGCTTGCATATTCTTTCAAGACTTCATTTATCAACCTCATGAATGTGCTGGGTGCATTAGTGATTCCAAAAGGCATCACTAACCACTCATACAACCCACTATTTGTTTTAAATGCAGTCTTCCATTCATCTCCTTCTCTAATCCTTATTTGATGGTATCCACTCCTCAAATCTATTTTAGAAAAATACTTTGACCCACTTAAGTAATCCATTGAATCATCCATGTGTGGTAAAGGAAATCTATACCTAATAGTAATCTTTTTTATGGCTTTGGAATCAGTACACATACACCATTCACCCCCTTTCTTTGGACTGAGTACTGTTGGCATAGCACATGGACTAAGACTCTCTCTGATTAATCCCTTATCCATCAGTTCTTGGACTTGTCTTCCAACTTCTGCATTTCCTTGAGGAGTTAATCTGTATGCTACTTTGTTTGGAAAACTTGCTCCAGGTATCAGATCAATATGATGACTAATACTCCTGATTGGTGGTAATGCATTAGGAAACTCATCCACAATAATATCAGAAAAATCATTCAACAGGGTTTTGATTTCTTCAGATAAATCATCTAAGTTTGTGGAAGTTAAAATTACCTTAGGTCTCCTTATGACAGAAAAATGTACCTCTTCATCCTTCTTGACTTCCTGTAGCAATTCTTTACCACTCATTAGCATAACATTGTTTCCAGGCGCTTCTTTGCTTGCTTCATCCTTCAATGGGAACAATGTATGTTTATTTGCATCCTTCTCTAAAGTGTAAGTATTCCTCCTCGCATCATGAATATCTTTCCAATCAAACTACCAAGGTCTTCCCAATAATACATGGCATACATCCATTGGCATTACATCACACAATATCACATCCTTATAAGTACCAATCTGTATCTCTACCTTGCATTCTTCTGTCACAATAAGCTGATGTCCTTTTTGCAGCTGTGACACTTTGTAACGAGTAGGGTGTACTATTTCCACTAATCCTAGCTTGTCCACCATTTCTGTAGAAGCAAGGTTATCAGTGCTTCCACTGTCAATTATCACTTTACAAAATTTTCCATTGGACTTGCATGTAGTTCTAAATAAACTCTTTCTCTAAGCTAGTTCTCCTGTCTCTTTATTTGCCTTAAGCAATACTCTTTTCAACATTAAGAATTCTCCTACTTCAGGTGATTCTTCCTTGTTTTCTATTTGAGGCTTTTCTTCCTTGGCCTCAGCCACATTCACATTCCTTTGATTTGTTGCTTTATTATGAGGATAGTCCCATGATCCATGTCCCCATTTTCCACGTGTATAAAACCGAATTTCTCTTCCTCGACCTCTTCCTCTAGGTGAAAATCTTCCTGTATTAAAGTCTCCTCTCTTTGGTGGTCTACTGCTTGAACTTCCTGCTTCACTCTGATGGTGCTGAAATCTTGGTTTGGTATTTCCTCTACCTCTTGCTGAACTTTTCCCTCTATTCCTTTGATTCTTCTTCCTCAACATCTTCTCTTATGCCTTCAAAGCTGCTTGATAGGCATCTTCAATTGTCTTTAGACTTAACAAGCTGATTTCATCCTGTATGTCATACCTCAAACCATTGATGTATCTGGCTACCTTCTTTACATGATCCTATGCATGTCCTGCTCTAATGATTAGCTTACAAAACTCCTATATATATTCTTTGACAATCATCCCTTTTTGCCTCAAATTTTGTAACTGTTTGAAAAGATTTAACTGGTAATATTTTGGCATAAATTTGGCTTTCAATCTACTCACCATTTTATCCCATTGTTTGATCTTGGGCTTTCTTCTTCTTTGTCTGGATGTTTGTAGTTAATCCCACCAAATAGCTGCATGACCCTTCAATCTAGTAACTGTAAATTTCATCTTCTTTTTATCATCAACCTTCTCATGGTCAAAATACTTGTCCAATGAACTAATCTAGTCCATCAACTCTTCAACATTGAGATTCCCATCAGACAAAGGTAATTCCACCTTTGGTCTTCCACTTGCTTTGGCCAATATCTTGATAACTTTGGAAGCTTTACTTTCCTCCTCTTCTTCTTCCATTGAAGATTCTTATGTAGCACTGGCATCTCGTTCATCAGGTTCTTTCCTTTGAGCAGTGTCCATTATATCCATCCTTGTATGTAGATTCTAGATCTCATCTAGCAGAACTCCATTAACTATAGGTCTCCCCCAACCTAAGCCAGGTCCTCTTTTAGTGGCATGTTTCCTGTAGAAAAACTTAATCTCTATGCTCTGATACCAAAAATGATGTAAGTGGTTGACCAAAATGATGTGGTAGTCTGTAATTTGACTATTGGTTAGCTTTAGAGACAATCAACTACACATAAATAGATTATGTATGTGGATTTTCCCCCTTGAGGGTCCCTCTTATCTAACTAATCACCATCAGTCCCTCGTTGACTTCTCCTTTTTTCAAGTGCTTCAATCTGTGTTTTTGATCTCACTTCTCCAGATCCAATGGATATGGTGTCATCTGCTCACCAACTAACCCGGACGATCTCCATCATCAATGTGACCCGTCCAATCGAATGGTTGTCGTGCAATCTTGGACAGATTCTTTCACAACGGATATTAGGTCAAGAGTGCGTGAGAAAAGTAGTTTTCTCATGCTACGTGTCGACCACTGAAGTTAATAGCATGAAATTTCCAAATACCACTTACAACCTTTAGTACACACGATATATTTCTTACCACTTATCGAATACAACCCATGTGCTTAATTCGTAATTTTAATAAAGGCGCTTAAGGAAAGGTTTAGCACTTAAGTACAATATTAGCCCTTAATGCTAATTGATTGTGATTTATAAACGAAATGTTTAAACATAGAAAAATACCTAATTAGGGTCCAGAACAACGATACACAGCTACAAAGGAATTCTTGGACCAAAACAGTGTGTCCACACCACACTCCAATCAATTATTCAACAAAATGGTACTTAAAGAGTTTTAGCCCTCTCGGGTAGATTAACAGTTTGTCTAACCTCTATTTCAATCTCAAACCCTATCTCTATCACACCTCTCACTTAGTTACTCTATTCTCGATCAGCTCTAAAAAAAAACCTTTGTCATTACATTCTTTTCTCTTTTATGAATGAAATCCTATCCTAACTACATTGACAACTCGATCCCCTTTTTTTATCATTCTAACAATCAAATCCCTATTTTCTAGCTTTGATACACACCTATACTAACCACTTATCTCTTAGTCCAAAAATAATACAGTGATCTAATTATTACAATAATGATGTAAGGATAATTTTTGAGAGATCCAACCCTCTCTACTAAAACTAATTTTGACCACTGAGGGCAATGAAATTCATCTCTTGTTAGCCACAACATGTGAAAATACAATCACATTGTTGGATAAGTCCAGATGCTCCTGCATCAACCACACTGCATTTAGAGTCAATGAAGCTCTTTGAGGATGAGGACGAGGAAATATGATGGGGGGAAGAACTAGAGGAAGAGTTTTGGTTTGTTGCTATAACTGTGACCAAGAGGGACATTTTTCCGGTGACTGTCCATTACATAGGAGGCCTTAGTGCTCCTATTATAGAGTAAATACACACACTACTAAATATTTTCCCAAAATTATCACTCATTGGGAAGGGAATAACAGACAAAGAGGAGAAAATGAATCGATGCAAAACCTAGAGGGCCTGAACCAACTCCGATGCTTAACATTAATATAATTACTATAGGAGGAAAAAGGATTGGAGTCGACATGAAAAACTATGAACAAGAAACCATAATAAAGTCTATATCACTAAAGAAGTCCTATGATCCTAATTAGCAGAAAGCATACTATAAGGATGCAACTGAAACCTTTAATAAATTGGTTTTTTCCTATAGTCCTCGCACAGAACAAAAAGAGAGGATGTAAATGAGGATTCCAAAATTTTCTCAAGAAACATCTCACCCCATTATGGAATGGTTTAAATTAATTTTCTAGATTATGAATGATGAGAATCTATCTAGCCAACTGCATAAGAAGCTTAACACAATTGTTAAGGATGAGGAATTATCAGATAGGTCGATCTTTGTGAAATTTCCTGAGGGACACTCCATACATGTTCGAAAAAAAAGAGAAGAATTGGAAGAGAATTTTGTGTTGATGCCCAATTTGCAGGGTTTCAAATCAAATACTTTATGCTTTATTTCGGGTTTGATGTCAATATTTTACAAAGGCTTGTGAGGCATTGGAAAAACCCAAGTTAGTGTTTTCTCCTATTCAATTACGTATGGCCAATAAATATTGTATCTGTCCCATTAGATATCTAGAGGATGTTTAAGTTGATATCACAGGAGTAAATACATATGCATGTTTTGAAGTGATATATATCATGTGTGATAAAGAACTATATCTAGATTTGTTGGGAATAGACTAGGTGTTTGAGAACTATGCTATTATTGATATTAAGCAGGAGACAATGACATTTGAAGTGGATGGAGTTCAATACATACAATCACTAGATCCTCATCAAGGTCTTAGGTTTACAAAACCCATAGATGACAGAGAAGAACCTAATCTTTTGGATCAGTTATATCTACTCACAGATATAAAAATAGATGATTACATAAATCCTATTGTAGACGATTTTATTAGCCAGAGAAGTGTTCAAAGCACAAAATTTGGTTCATATTTCACATTGGACAATTGGAAGCAGGAAATCATGAGTTCCATTATAGACATTGTGCGAATGTTTCTTTTTCCCACTCGATTAGTACTGAGGTATGATATTTCCCACTTTCAATGGTATAAGTTCTATTATTTATTTTATTGATGAAATCGATTTGAAGATTGAAGAAGTGAAAAAGATTCCTTTATTGGATGTTTTCCTCCAAGCAACACCAACAAAATGGTGGGGGACTCATCATGCTTATCGAATACAAGTCAGTCAAGTATGCTTTATTGTCTTGTTTTGTTGCTCCAAACAAACATTAAGTTAAAATTCTTGTATATGAAGGATATACTAGTCCATAAAAGCATATACAAACTTGTAGTGTCAAGTGGACCAGAGCAGGACTTCCTGTAGAAATGTGGGTGCATCATTTTATCCACACATTGAGGAGACTTTTGCAATCCTGGCACCTTAAGGAAGAGATGAAGAGACAAAAAACTAACTAGGAGGCATAGATAGTCTAATTTTGTAGTGATTTCTCTATCTCAGATGAGTATGTAAAAATAGCAGAATCCTTAAAACCAATAAAAATAGTATTATTTCCTATAGGGAATACTATTGATGATTTTAATTGTCATGGGAATTTTGAAAACTTCTATGAATCTAGGTTTCATGAGGTTGTCACTTGTGAAAATGTCAATGGAAATCACGATGAAGATGATTTAGAAGAATTGAGGAATTTTTCTTTCAAGGAGTCCGAATGAGAGCGAAACATAGAGGATAATCCTATAAAAGATGCTCTACATTTGAAGCCACTAAAATTGATGAAAGATAATATTGGAAGTGATGAAAACCTTAAGTTATATTCCATTGGTCATCATTGGGATGACCAAACTACAAAAAAAAAAATTGATCTATTAAAAGAGTATCAATATTTGTTTGTAGCATCAGTTTTAGAGCTTAAGGGATCAAAGGAAATCTCGGAGAAATGAATATTATTTTGAAGCTTGATGCAAGACTAGTTAAAAACGGACCTTATAGATTGAATCCATGGGTTAAAGGGAAAGTAAAGAAATAAATTGACAAGATGTTGGTTGTCGATCTCATATTTCTAGTTTATGAAGCAAGATGGATAAACCCTATTGTTATTCAAGATAAGAAGGATTCATATGATATCAAAGTTTATGTAGATTATAGAATCCTTAATAATGTTTGTATCCATGATTTGTTTCCTACTCCTTTCGGTGAAGAGGTATTGGAGAATGTTGTAGGAAATGAAGCATATTCTTTCACTGATGGCATTTTTTTGGTACCAACAGGTTCACATTGCAAAATAAGATAAATGAAAGACTACGTTTGCAGCTAAATAGGGTTCTTATGCTTACCATGTTATGTTGTTCAATCTAAAATAAGTTCCAATAGTATTCTCTAGAATTGTTATTGCCATTTTTAGAGATCATATCCATAAATTCCTGGAAGTATACATGGATGATTGGAAAATATAAAACCCCTTAAAGAAGCATTCCAGTTTACTGTGGGTGATGTTTGATTGGTTTCGATAGTTTTAGATCTTATTAAATTTGAAGAAAAGCATTTTTTATGTTCCCTTTGGTACTTTTCTTTGACATATTATTTATAGATATGGTGTTTGTGTTGATCTGACTAAAGTTGTGGTGATTTTGAATATTCCACAACCAATCAGTGTTAAGTAGTTGTGGTTTACTATGTGACATACAAGATATTACCGTGGATTTATTTGCAACTATGCTTCGATCACTATACCTTTGGAGAAGATGTTGAAGAAAGTAGAGCATTTTGTATGGACTGTTGAATGTGATACTACATTTGATACATTGAAAGAGAAGCTTGTGAGCTTTCCAATCGTGGTTTACCCATATTGGAATAAGGAACTTCATGTTCATATAGATGCATCTGGTATCACCTCGGGTGTTCTCTTAACATAGCCAGGAGATGGTAATTTCGATCATCCCATTTATTTTATGAGCGGGAAGATATCCACTACTGAGAAGAACTACGTGACTATGGAACGAGAAGCTCTTGCCATGTTGTACTCTCTCCATAAATTAGGGCATTTTCTTTTAGGAGTCCCTTTTAAATTCCTTATCCACCACTCTACTCTAAAGTACATGGTTAATAAAATTGCTTTACAAGGAAGGATATGCTGATGGTTTTTTTTGTTCCAGGAATTTTCATTTGCAGTTATTGTTAAAATAGGGTGCTTGTATGTGGGTCCATATCACCATTCTCACTTAGAGACTGTTGAAGTAGGAGGATCAATTGATGATCAACTACCTGATGTTGAATTATTATAGATTGAAGCATTACTAGATTACTTGGATGATATATCATTATTTATAGAAGCTACTAAATGTCCCGATGAATATATGTCAACTCAGAAGAGGAATATGGTAGTTTGACTTGTAGATTATCAGATTATTGTAGGGAAGATGTGTGAAATGGGGCTTGATCATATTTTGTGCATATGTGTTTTGGATCATGAAAAATAAAATGTCATGTGGGAATATCATTTAGGGTTTGCAGGAGGCCATGTTCGAGGAAACGAAAGCGCAAGAAAAGTGTTACAAGTGGGCTTTTGGTGGCCTAATTTTCTTAAAGATGCAAAATAATATGACAAGAAATGTGATGTTTTCCACCAAGTTGGCTGACCATACACATCATGAAAAACTTCAACCTCATCTAGTTTGATCTCTAGAAGCCTTCGAAAAGTGGGTTGTTGATTTTTTTGGGGCCATCAACCCTCTTGCGCAACACTCTCATGTCCAGACACATTATTACTACAACTGATTATTTAACACACTGGGTTGAACCAACCCTTGTCAAAGAGTGTATTACTGACACTACTGCAAGGTTTATATGTGAGAGTATCATCACCAGATTTGGTTTTCCAAGAAGCCTTACCAATGGTCGAGGGTTACATTTAATTAATGATACAGTTTCTACATTACTACAGAGCTTCATGATCTAACATCACAAAAGTATCCCATATCATCCGCAGGCAAATGGGATGGTTGATGCTTCTAATAAGTTTCTTGGAAAGGGGCTTTCTAAAGTTTGTTCTACAAATAGGGATGATTGGGATGAATGAATTCTGGCTACTCTATGGGCCTATCATACAACTGTGAAATGACTGCAAAAATATACACCATTTCAACTTGTTTACAAATGGACAATTGTAGTACCAACTGAGTTTATTGTTCTAAATATTTTTATTTCTTATACTACAAAAATGCCCGATGATGATCTATTGGAGAATGGTTGTAGGAATTGTGGGAGTTATATGAGATGAAATTCTTAGTAGATTTTCATCATACTATCGAGAAAAGGCATGGCATGATAGACATATAAAGAAAAAACTCCTTCTTTGTTGGGGGTTAGGTGTTACTCTAAGACAACAAATATCTTAAGCATCTTAGTAAGTTACAAATGCATTGGTTGGGACCCTTCTTTCCTGCAGGGGTAAGATATTTTGGAGTTGTAAAGCTTGCTCAAGTTGATGGAGTTCTTCTATTGCTTTGGGTGAATGGTGCGTGTTTGAAGCCCTATTATGCCTGATAAAGTTTCTGGTAATTCTGTCTCTGAAAGGGGGCATTAGCTAGGTCTAGGATTGAGTCAGTTGTGTCAGTAAATTAGCAGTCAATTTATTGCGGTAAATAGTTTATCAATATAGTTGCATAACTCCTGTTATTATATTATAGTTGTGACCCACTGCAACTCATTGTGGTCGGGGAGATACATACTAGGTGTCCTTTATATCAATCCTATAATCATTAATAAAGTTATTTTCAGTTATTTAATCTTTTCCCTAATAATCACTTTTCTAATTTGATTTTCCATTTTACAACTTTCAAATAATTTCCCATTACTCCATCATCACAATATTTCCTTTTTTGTGTTGTTTATGTCTTGTCTTGGGGATTTGCTTCGTAGACATAATTATTATCTACATTTAACTTGATTTGGAAAGTTGTCATGTGTAATGAACAAAGATCTAATTGCCCTATGTCTTATTGATTCCTTCCTATATATGTCAAGTGTTTTCACCTTATTTCCTCATTTTGTCTATAAGCTCTTCAAGATTTTTAGTCCTCACTCCCACATCTCGTTCTTTCATGTCCAAAATTCCCTATTTTCTATCTATACAACTTGTCTATAGCCATACGCCTTAAACCATAAATAGTAGTGCTAATATTGTAGTCTGTGTTGGATATTTAGACCATCGTATTGTTCCCATAGAAGACACTCCAGTAAAATATGAAAAAGCTACACTTGATGATAATGATTTGTCTGATCTTGATCTTTTCTCAGCTCCAAAACCTAAAATTTAAATGAAGTCTGATAATGCACCAGCCCATGGCATTATCCTTTGAGTCAAAGTTGAATTTCATCCCCTACAGAGGACAACAATTTTTAAATTATGAGATTTGTGTGTGTTCAACATCACAATTGAAGTCACGTGGGGCATAAAATTTCTCATCACCCGCTTGCATGGTCGTTTATTGTGGCTTGATAAGGAATATTCTTTTCATGTAGAAGACATTCACCATCTCACAAGGTTGTCGAAGCATGGCACATATTTTTTGACTTCCTTTCAGAGTGTTTCAAAATGCAACAAGAAGTAAGGGAATGATAATTTGTACCAGAAGTATGGAACTAAGACGATGGGTCATGGGGCAGTTATTAATAAAATTAGTGATGAGAAAACAAGGTTTTCCTGCTACATTATCAATGAGAAGTTTATGTGACATTATATGAAGGTACAATGTACCTTGGACACCATCTTTGTTGCCAAAGCTTTTGTTCTAGGGGAATCCTTGAATTGCTACAACTATTTATTGCATGAACTGTTTGAAGCTTGTGAGGATGTTTATAAGCGAGCGACATAATTTATGGATACTTGGTTATTTCCATCAAAATGATGAGTAGTTCACACCTAAAGGGAGAGCAGTGACTAAAATTCCAAATGGAGAACCTCTTGCCCTTGATTATGCTCCATGGAAGACTTAGATTGATCCCACTAATCGAGAATTCAATGAAACAACATCTGAAAAGTGACATATCAAAAATTTTCATGTCACTCAAACCTTTCCTTGGGTGCCGAAGTTGATAATGGAGAAATATGGAAATCAAATATGGTTCAAGTTAAGTCATGGTTGCACCTACCTTTGGCCTAGAACTACCGATCCTGATACATCCAAAATGAGGTCGCTTCCCTATTATGTTTCTAAAGAATATTTTCACAAGGGGGGGTTACTTTGGCTCAAAGTTAAATGCATACAAAAGTAAGGTAAGATTATTTATTCTCTATATGGCATGAAATCTCATTAGTCCTTTGCAATTTTCATGTCATCTTCCAAGAAGCACAAGACTAATATTGAGCAAGATATCAAATTAGTGCTGAAGAAATTCCAAGAATGTATTTTTTGTACTCACCACACTATCTTTGAAGTTAGTTCCCTATTGATCTGAAGTCTCTGATTTACCAACATTATCCAAGATATTTTTTTTGGTGATGTTTTTAGAATTTCATGAAAGAGCATGTAGAAACCATGAATGCAAACACTTAAAGAAGAAGCAACATAAAGGAGATCATAAACACAATGCATAGAAAATTTTGATAGTGGAGTTCATCAAGTGTGGACTATGTCTTTAGTCCCCGCTTCAATGGTGGAGAGATTGCTTCATTCAAATCATAATAAAGAAAGGCAAGTATATGGAGAAATACATCATTTTAACTCTATTCCTCAGAGTGACTTGAAATTTGGTTACTCAAATGTAAACAAACACTACACTAATAGGTCTGCCTCATCCTCTTGAGACTTTTGACTATAAACATGTCCCACTTCTAAATTGTGCATTTCTATCTCGAACTTCATGCCCAACAATTAATAAAGAAGGTGACATTTTGACATTACCATTGATTTTTTCTTCCCAAATGCGAAAAATGACTGCACCATTATGATCCTTATGAAATTATAGTTAGATCGAGTATAAAGTTGGCCACGTCCTGCCACCTGCAATTCTAGCTAATAAGGGAATCTTTTAGAGTCATGTATACATCACATCTCTTCTCAGAGATAAGATACCATCACCCGAGCTATCTTATTTCCATTCTATTTGTAAGAATTGTTCAATATTTTTCTATTAATGAAATGAAGTGTTTTTTTGTTGCATCTTTGTGTTTATGATTATACTTGTAAGTTGTTGTGTTCCAGTTTAAGTTTGGATCAGTGTTATCAGAGAGGTCTACTCTTTCTCTATTTTTCTTTGCATGTTCCCAACGAGGTCAGGGTATAAGGAGTTAGGGCTTCATCTTCTTGAACCATTACAAGTTCAGCCTCACAAAAATCGATGACCTCCCATAATAGAAGAAAAGAAATATGAGGGAGTAAGAGATCCTTTCATAATGTTGCTTGAGGAAGCCCTCGAGTGACAAAGGGATGCGATGATGGATAACTTTGCCTAGATCTTTCGACGGCTACCCACATGCGATGCATATTCATCTAACAGCCACTCTGGAGGAGCCACTCCTTTTAAGGTACAATTTAAATTCGATATTCCCATATTTGAAGGCATGATAGGCTCTGACACTGTAGATAAATGGTTAAATCTATTGGAAGAAAATTTTTTAGTTCATGACTTTTCCAATAGGGAAAAGAATACTTTGACACTTCCCAAAGGTGTCCCACACATCAAGGACTGTTTGGAAACTTATTGTGAACAAAAGGATGAGAGTAAACCCTCGTTTTTTTCAATTGAACCCACTTGGCATATCGGACTCTAAACAAGATCATTTTTTGGAATAGGTACCCAATCTCATGGATTGATGACCTTCTGGACTAGCTCAAAGGGGCCAAATATTTCAACAACATTGACTTGAAGTTAGGTTATCACTAGGTGTCTATCGAACCCTCTGATGTGTGGCAAATTGTGTTCAAATATAAAGAGGGCCTTTTCAAATGGTTTGTCATGCCATTTGGGCTGACGAACACCCTTGCAACCTTCATGAGACTAATGGATGATATATTTTGACCCTTCACTAATGCATTCATTGTGGTTTACTTAGATTGCATATTGATCTTAATTCAGAATAAGAAAGAGCACCTTAACCATATTCAATAGGTCCTTCAAACCCTGTGACAACACAAGATGTGTGCTAACATGGAGAAATGCACCTTTGGCCTAACCCAGGTTCAATATCTAGGATACATCATTGATGCGAAGGGTGTATATGTGGACCCATCCAAGATACAAGTCATTTAGGATTGGCCAGTCCCAACTACTCTAACTGAGCTCTGAAACTTTTTGGGTCTTGCCAATTTCTGTCGTAGGTTCATGTTGGGGTTCTCTCATATCACTTGGCCTTTAAGTCAAGTCACCAAGGGAAGAGTGAAAGCAAAGATTTTTTGGTTGGAAACCCAAAAAAAAAGTGTTCTCCAAGTTGAACAATTTCCTTTGTTATGCACCATTTCTCACATTACCAAACCTACAACAACCATTTGAGATTGACACAGATGCCTCCAACTATACTATTGGTGTGGTTCTCACTAAACATGGGCATTCAATGGCTTACCACAATGAGACACCTTCAAACACAATCCGAAAGTACCCCACTTACAACAAAGCAATGTATTCCATTGTGTAGGCCTATTGTCAATGGAAGCAATACGTTTTGGGGAAGGAAATGGCCATCCACATAGACCACTCACCTCTAGAGTTAATATAGACACAAGGGAATTTGAAGAATGATCACCATTATAAATGGTCCACCTATCTGCAACAATTCCTTTTGAATATTAAGTATAAGAAGGGCAGCACCAATAATGTCGTTCGTTGCCTCAATTGACCATTGGTCATGGCGCTAATCACTATGCTCAACTCTTCTGGGCATGAGAGATTAGGGTGGCCACATCTTTACAAGAGCGATCCATAATTCAACAACATATACTAGACACTCCTAGAAGGGAAGCAAGTTCCAAATTTTCACCTTCACGATGCATTGTTATGCCACCTAGGAAACATTTGTGTTCCTTAAAGTTACCATTCCAAGATGATTTGGGAGGCACACTACAATTGGCTCGTTGGAAATTTTAAAGTAGAGAAAATAGTGGCGATATTGCAGAACTATTTTTATTGGTTGAAACTTCATCAGGATGTTGGGAAGTAAATTAGATCCTGCACAGCCTATGCCATTTCCAAACCAACCATCAAGAAGCAAGGCTTGTATACTCCTCTACCTACCCCTAGATGGCGTTGGGAATTTGTCTCCATTGATTACATGTCGAGTCTTCCTTCTACTAAGCACGACAATGATTGCATTTTCGTGGTCATCGACAGATACTCTAAGATGGCCATCATGGCGGCCTACAAGAAGAGTATCACAACAAAGGCCACTGCTAATCTCTTCTTTGAGTGAGTGTGGGTGCACTTTTGGATCCCACAATCCATTGTCTTAGATCGTGAAAATAGGTTCCTGATTTCATTTTGGTCAAGTCTCTAGTCGATGTTGGATTCAAAAATTACTAAGCCCACGCCTTTCCATCCCCAAGCTGATGTCCAAACAGAGGTTGTCAATAGGATGATCGTGCACATTATGTGCATGTACAACTCGAAGAATCCACGCATGTGGGATGAAAGTCTCCCTTGTGTCCAATATAGCTACAACAGAGCTCTCCACAACTTAATAGGCCACAGTCTCTTATAGGTAGAGCTAGGATTTCAGCCATAATGCCCCACTCATGTGGCCATACCATTTGCACCCACTCAGGTAGATTCGGCTCACATTTAGTCTAAAGCTAAAAGGGCTAATAGCTTCATTGCATGCTTTTAACACATCCACCAATAGGTCCATGATATATTAGATAGAACTAATGCTAAGTACAAGTAGTGCCATGATTAGCATCAAGTGTCGAACAAGTTCAAGGTGGGCGACAAAGTTTGGCTACATTCGCAAAAGGAGCACCATGTTGGACCCCACTGCAAGCTTTGCCTACTCCGATATGGGCCATACACCATCACCAAGGTCGTCAGTGACAATACCTTCAAGCTCTACATCCCACCGTTCCTTATTCACCCAATGTTCAATGTAGATCACCTTCGGCGATACTTTCCACCATTGTTAGACACATTTGACATTGCAGAACAACTCACACCAACAGAGCTCAACCTAGACTACATGGAATAGGCCACAAATGATCAGATCATGTACACATAGATCAAGAACACTCGTCGATAAAGGATATAGTTATATCAAGTTGTCAAAGTAGGCCAACGCCTTCACCACGGTAAGTGGTTCACCAGGGACTAGGTTCAACAAAAATTTCCTCACCTCATGGAGGCTTTGCATGCAATGGGGACCATTGCTTCCAAAGGGGGGAGGAATGATCCAGGTGGATATTGGTGGCCGCATGCCTATTCCACCTAAACCCCCCAGTTAGTTTCATTTGTTTCATTGTTTATTTTGGCATTTACTATTTTTATAAGTTTTCTGGGTCCTCCACGTCTGGAGCAGTTTAAACCCCTAAATGATGTTTTTTGGGGTCCGTAGTAGGTCCATAGCCTTACGAATGCATTTACGGTGAAACCTGTAGTACTCGGCCAGACCTTTCCAACAAGCTATCATATGTGCGAAATGGAGATAATATGACCAAGTTGCGACCCCAAGAATTTGGTTGCCTAACTGACCCCAACGAGGCCCACAAACTCTTGGTGTTACATCTCTTGGGGTTAGGGTTTTGGTTTTTTATGGTTTTCTCATGCTTTTCAATAATAAATAGGCCCTTGAGCCTCATTGTAACATAGTTTAGAGGCATGTAGCCGGTGCATATCTTCTTAGAGATAAGCCACCATCACCCGAGCTATCTTATTTCCATTCTATTTGTAAGCATAGTTCAATATTTTTTTATTAATGAAATGAAGTGTTTTTCTACTTCATCTCTATGTTTATGATTATATAGGTAATTTGTTGTATTCCTGTTTAAGTTCAGATCACCAACAATAACTTTTGTTGCCACGAGTCTCATTTCAGTTGCTTCGCCTATGGTTTCTATTAATTCCCCTTCCATCTATGATGTTTTCTCCTTCATTCAAACCCTTCCCCAAATCAAAACCAATGTCCAATTTTCTCATGTTGTATACTTCACTGATGATGAGCACAAAGACCTATTGTACTGTTCAACAACCCCCATTTTAATGTATTATAACTTTCCTATGAAATTTATTATATTAAAATAGGGACCCTTTAAACTTATAAAATCAACATAAAAATTGTTAATAAATAACTATAACCAAAGTTTAATATTTAGGCTTTTTAATTAAAACCCAAGTATTAAACCTTCATTATCCAAAAAGTAAAATTTTAATAGCCCTCAAGACCATATGGGTTATTTAAAGAATATGGATTATTTAATAAAAAAACAAAATAATCGGAAAGTTTAATTCCAAAAGGCTTTATGTTTATAAACTCCAACTCAACCAAAATCCCGCATTGCAAAGTTTCTAAAGGCAAAGACTTTCAACATTGCAAGTAAAAAAAGTTCTAAAGACAAATAGCCCTCTGCCAACTTTGAATTGCGAAATGTGATTAACCCAAACTCGATGGCAATATTAATACAATTCTATCATTTCCCCATGTCTGTGGCTATCATAATAAACCACAGAACTTAAGTCTTATACCTTAAAGTATTATGATTGCGATAAATCTCAGACCTGATGGGATTATACATGCCAATCCATAAAAGCCCACATCTGCAGGCTATCACAAAAGTTTCAGAGCTTAAAGTCCTGCCTCCTACCTTAATCGATTGTGATATGTGATATAGGCAAACCCGCGGGCATTGTTCATTGTGATTCATTAAAATTTCACGTCCGCACCATCACAAGAGTGGAAAGGTTCTATCCCACTCCACACCACTGATTGAGATTGCAGTCAATGACATCATATCCACATCACATGTGATGTCATCCTCCACGTCATCCAACACATTCCAAATCGCTAGACTTTAGAGACTTAAACCATATGTCATTTTTACGTTTTCTCCAAACGTCGGTTACAATAATACTCAAAGCTAAATTATCATATAAAATGAATGGCTCAGATCTAATCTGCCCATATAAACAACATATAAGATTTCAGACCCCCCTATGATCAATTTTAATTTCTTAAGGAGGGGGTCCGAAAGGTGGTTTTTTCCCATCTATCCCTCTAGCTACGTGTCACTCAATTCTTTTGAACTCCCCCCTTCACAAACCACTTACCACTTCAAGACCCCTCTGAAAAAAGCTACTAGGCCTCCCATCTATTTTGCGATATGCGATAAGAGCCAATCCACCACATCATCCTACGCGACATCTGCCACATGGATCTGACACGTCATTCACCACATCAACCTGCAACATCACCACAGGACTTCGTAATCACAAATTTTAAAAAAATACATGGTTTATAACAAACCATCCACCTTCTCAATGTTGGGATTGTGATATGTTTTAAGAAATCGCCTTTTGGATTTTGTTTAGAATACTCCAGGCTTTAAAACGATTGCAATTATTTTGAGTTATACCCCAGTCTAAAAGCGATTACGATTTGCAATAAATCCATAAGGTATGACTTGTCTTATCACTGGAATCACACCACATTCCTCTCCATGATGGTTTTTTTTTTGAATTTATTACGACTCTATGTTTTTGCTGATTTCCAGCAAAAGTGATTTGTTTCAAATAAATCTCACCTATCAATCTCATTTATTTCCATCTTATCGATTCTTGTTTTCCTTGTTCAGGTTCATGATAGAAGAGGACATTTGTGCTGATAAGCGTCATTTCAGTTCAAACAGACAGACAAGCATCCAGATAATCTTATGGAACAAACAAAGCTAATGAAGACAACAAATCACATTCATAAATTTCTACCAAAAAATTGTTTTCCTTTAAGCGTTGTTGAAGGGATTTGTTTAAATGCCATCACCACTTTGCACAATAGATTCAATTGTTTTCAACTATGTAAGATTACTTTCTGTATGAAATAAAGGTCCTGAATTTTAGGAAAAAAGGATTACGAAAGCTCACACTATTGTACTTTCATACTTTTCTCAATAGAACCACTGGAACATTGTCTATGAATTTTCATAAAGAATTTAAGAAGTTGCATTACTGTACTCCTAGAATCATCTTTGTGGGATGGAATAAACAAATGCTATTTCTTTTATGAGCTGAGAAACGTACATATGGTATTTCTTTGTGCCTCTATTTTTTTCATAAATAAATAGTGAAGTTGTATTTTCAAATTTCGTATTACATGTTATTTAAAGAACAGTGTTACATGTTTCATTTTTTATCATGTTGGCATTGATATTTTTAAATACATGTTAAACAATTTGTTTTGATATTCTGAATGTGATATGACTTATACACATTATTTTGATTAATTATTTAATCAAAGTAACCATCTTGAAATATTTTCATTTCCATTAGTGTTTGAACAATCTATATTTCCATTTACTAAGGAAAATCATTGTAGATCACATCTAGATAAACATCAAACAATCTTGGGTTATAGAGTAGATTAATGCATATGTTTTCCATTTAATTCATTACTGCAAATCCATCAATTTCACTTCACTATAATAATTACAGATTCATTAAATAACCTTTCATTTGGAAATTGGTCTCATTATCCCCTGTCAAAGCCACTATCTAAATGGAAAAGGAGCTATCTTGAGGTTTGTACCGAGTGGTTTTCCCCCATGTTGGTGCAATGTTTTTCAAGGCATAAACACATTTTGGTACTAGAAGGAGGGCATGCAGACTATGAATGGAAATTAAGTCCAATCCAAAAACAAAAGTTCATTCCAAGAGTCATTCCCCCTCCAAATTTTCTACAACTTCCATATCCCCTCCAGAATGTCTTACTTTTAGATCAAGAGATATACAATCACCTCCCAAGTATCCTAGAATAGTTCCCGAGGCAATCCCTGCAGATTATAATCCAAGATCACCCAAAATCACAGCTTTGATAAATAAATTGGGAGACGTATCCATTTCAGTAGAAAAGCATGAATCATCCAAAGTATTTGAAGGAAGTATAACTTCTATTTTTCACGGAACTAGTGTTTTGACTCAGTGCTAAAGTGGAAAACTTGGCATTTCGCCATTTGAATTTCCACTTCAATCCCGGCGAATGAAAATTGCTACATCATATTCCCAAACATCCACTAGTAATATTACCTCATTCTGTCATTCACCAACATCTCCATTTCTTCCTTTTTCATTTCCTTTTTCTCTATCATTCACTTCATCTATTTCCATTTCCTCTACACAAATAACTAGTGTTCCCTCAAGTAGTACTATCACAACTACTAGTTCTTCTTTTGTCACATCCACCTCCTCAACTATTACAATGGCAACTAGACCATGGTCTAATCTAGGAGATGTCCAAATGCCAGCACCACTTCATCCTCTACCAAAACATCCTAAAAGATGGCTTCCCAAATTCAATCATGATAATGGGTTACCTGCTGAAGCTTCACAACTATAAGTTAGCCATCTATCTTAATGAGGTATATGAAGATGTTTTTGTTACATTATTCACATACACTCTGACATGATCTGCAGGGTCTTGGTACTTTTCATTACCAGCCAATTCTATTACTAGTTGGGATATTTTTGAAGAACAATTTTTGACTAAATTTTGTGATGATCGCTCAACTGCATCTCTTATCTGAGCTTTCCAATTTAAAAATGAATTTAGGGGAAAAGATAAAAGATTTTCATTCCATATTTAACAAATTTTTAAATAAAATCCTAGCTACTTCTAGCCCTAGTGTCGATGTACAAATTGAATGGTACATTTCATCTCTTGCTTTTAACAACTTTTTTTGTAGATAGAGCTAATAAAAATACCTTGGTAGAAAACATGAAAGAACTTGTTTCTCTAAAGAATGGGATAAATGCATTAGAAAAGAAAAAATATCAGGAAGACAAGAAATTAAAACGACTTACATTTAAGGATGAAGCTAAAAAGAAATCACCTAAAGATCCCTTTGATCTTGAAGGCTTACAACTAATCCTTAAAACTTTTTCTAATGAGATGGTAGAGATTAAAAAACAAGTAACTGAATCTATTAGTGTCAGTCTTTGAAATCTTCCACTAGTCATCAAATATGCTCTTACAAAGTGGTCTTAGGATGTTAAAGTCAAATTTTGTCATTTCAGTGAGTCTTCAAGTAAAATTTGGTCACTAGGTATTAGGTGTAGGATTTGTTTTCACTCCTTCAAAAGCTTTCCAAGTGTCAATCCATGTGACCATTCAGATGTGCATACCATCATTCAGAGTGTTGGCATCATCATTTCAGGTTCCAATGGGTCATTTTACACCTTGTTCGTGCTTTAGTTGTGCCTAGGTAAGATTCATTTCCCTCTTCTAGGGTTTTGAATGGTAATTTCTCTTGGATGGTCAATTCATCAACAAAAATTGTATCCTGATGTTCATATAGCTTCCCCTATCCTTAATTTACATTCTTAAGTACTTCCCATCACTGATATCCCTCAAATTCATCATTTTCCCACAAACCCTAGCTTTTTGCCACAATTTGACAATTTGCTAGGCTAGGCTTGTGTTTTTCCCTTTTGGACACCTTCCCCTCACTCAATATCTGAAATTTCACCTTCCCCTACTTCCTAACATCCCTCCCTACTTCCTAAAATTTTCTCAATAATTTAGAAGCCCCTTATCCCCTTCATTTCACTTCATTTCGACAAATCCCCTATTCCACACATCGGGATAGGTTTTACTCAAACACTGTTTCTGAGCAAGAAAAAATGTATTTGGAAAATGTTAGAGAGGTTTTTGTCCATAACATGCCAAGCAATAAGAAATTCCTTCACTTTTTACGCAAGTGTCACGGTTTTAGAGAAATGTCAAAAATACAAGTTGCCTCAAGGGAGTTAATGCACCTCTGGAGTGACCTTGGGACAATCATGATTTCTCCTAGCCTGGTTGGCCAAATGACTTTCTTCGTGAGTCAAATGATAACTAGGCATAAATATATTTTCAATGAGCTATCCTGAGCTCAATGTGGAGTTGAAGAAGACCTTCAAAATTTTACTGCAACAACACTCTGCATTTAGCCATCCTCATTTTGCACATTTTGACTAGCCTTGGGAGATTTGACTTTTGAAAGGGAAAATTAACTCAAAATTAAAAAATTCAAGATGTTTTGGAAATTAGACTCGACAATATTTCCAACGAGTTATCCCATGCCTTATTTGGACACTAGGAAGGCCTCCAAAAGTGGTCTTCAAAAAGGCGTTGTGCATTAAATTGGCGTTGCGCAACTGTGGCAGGTTTCCAGTGCAAATTTGTTCAGGCGTTGCACATTAAATTGGCGCTAGGCACCTGTTGAAAACACCTCAAAATTGTTATAAAAACACCTCAAAAACTATTTAATGCTTGTGCCAAGTAATTTTACCATTCCTCCTTGTTAAGAAAGAAGTGTGCTTGATTTCTTGAGTGTGTTTGGCATCATTTCATAGCAAACCATATTGGCATTAAAAATTTCTCTCATAGACCCTAAATAGGCTAAAACTACCTCTCATAAGTCACCGAGGGTCATTTTCTGCTCTTCTCCTTCATTTACACTTATTTTACCAAGTCTTTTCACTATCCACTAGTCATCAAGCTCCATTTCACTAAACCCTACTTTCTACATCAAACCCTAGCCCTAGTACACTATTCACTTACCCTAATTCCCAATTCTTACTTTCCTACTATTACCCATTACCTTATCAAACTCTATAGCCTAAATCCCTCAAGTATTCACATCCCCATACATCTCACTTACCTTATGAAACAAATATCTTCATACTCTTCTTGTTATCACTACAAACCTTCATTTCACACCACCCACCATATCACCAAAATACCCATGGAGAGAGACATAGATTATGAGAGGGAGGAGGAAATTTTCAGTGACACTTCCAGAGAATCACATGTGCCAAGAAAGCCACACAAAGGGGGAAAGATCATCTAGGAGGAGTATATCAGTCTCATAGATTTCCTTGCTTGTCCTCTAGCTATATCTTGTTTTAGACATCCTTCTTGTTGCGAGTTTTGTGAAATGGTGGAGAGGGTAAAGTTTCATCATGAGCTTGCCCGGTCGTTTGTCATTCATCTACATAATGGCCAAGTGAAACTTGCTGGTGTCTCCTTCACCTTGTCACCTACCACCATCTCATAAGAAACAGGCATTCCAAATGTTGGTGAATAGTGGAACAAAGGGCACTATGTTGACAGTATGATGAAGAGGCTTAAGGCTAAGTTGGAAAAGGCCTAAAGAAGCAAGAAAGAGCATGATAATCTCAAAATATTGGCTGAAGCTTCATTAGCTCAACAAAGCACCTAACAAGGATCCTTCATGTCAAATTTCAAGAAATTTGGAGAAAAGTTTGTCATTTTTGAATTTTTGAATTGGAAAAACAAGTTTTTCCAATAGGTGTGCATCGCCACCGGCACTGCGCTTTTTTTGGGGGCATCCATTTGCAAAATGGCTTATATATTTTGAATCAGCATGGAAAAATAAGCAAGCTCAAAAATATTGAGGAATTTTGGCCAAGCTCTAGGTCTCCAAAAGGGAAAAAAACTCCCAAAAAGTGCCCTCTTTGCCACTTTTTTGCCACACAGGAAGCAGTCTTGGACGAATCAATTTTTGGAGGGGCAAATGAACTCCAAATTTAGAAATTAAAGTTATTCTAGAAATTAGACTCGATAATACTTCCAAAAAGATATCCCAAACCTGATTTGGACTCCAAGAATGCTTCCAAAATTGGCCTGGGAAAAGCGCTGCACATTAAAATTTTAGCGCTGCACATTAAATTGATTTTTCCAATTTTGCCTGAATTTCTAGATTTTTCCTAGTTTTCTTGGGAGATCATTTTTCCTCATTTCTTGGTAAATGTAAGCATGGTAAATGACGAATTAGATGTAAATATGGATTAAAATCACTTCATAAGGTAGATACATCAAGTTCCAAGTGGTTTTGAGCTATAATGAATTGGTTTCCTTGGTTTTAGAGTCAAGTTGTTCCACTGCCTATATTCCTGTTCTTAGTTTAGATATGGTTGAAACCGCCCCTCTTCTCATGGACTTGACCCTGATAGCTAGCATGAGTGGTTTCCTTGCCTATATTATGTAATTTCTTAGTCATTTGTAAAGGTTGGACTTTGGCAGAAGTGTTGGCTCTCATTGAACATTTGTATCAGCAGTTTGTCAAGGAATAAAACCAGGTTTCACAGCTATGTTTGTGGGATTCTTGTGACAATGAGTTTATGTATTGTTTCTTCTTTGTAATGATTTTTTTTTCTGATGTTTTATATGTATCCACAACTCTCTCTCTTCTAAACTAAATGAATCAAGGTGAATAGACAAAATACACTAATTTACAGTGCTTTGTCTTTGGAATGCATTTTGTTTTCGATGTTTTCAACTATTTGAAGGGGATTCATAGTTTCTTTACAACCTCCTCAACTCCTTAGCTATCTTAAATATACCATCTTAATCCTTTTCTAGTACATAAATGCTTGTCTACCTCACCCCACAGAACATGACTGTATCCCTCAGTTGATTTCCTGGACCCAATCTTCCTTCTCCAATTGATCCAACAAGCAAAACCTAAAATCAAACCAAAAACCCTAATCTACTATACCTAGCCTAAAATTAGCATTCATTTTAGTCATCTCAAGCCCTAGTTTCCGATATCCTAATTGAGATTGACAAGGAGAGAGTCCTCTCCTGACCTGGTAGGGCTAGCTACCAAGTTAAGCGTGGTTTGATGTTACCCTAGACCCACCTTCCTTCAACCTGAGGTAGATCAAGGCACTAATAGAATCTTCTTCCAAAAAAAACTTTTAGAACATTTAGAAGAAATAAAACACCTAATACACAACCTCCAAGCACCATCTCTAATGTAGAAACTGATGATGAAGATGAGGAGGAAGCAAAATTTTCTACTGATGAACCCCAAGATGAACAAATTGTTGAGTTAAATGGAATGTGGGATTTTATTCTTCCTATTTTTGAATGTGAAAATGAATATGAAGCATTACATGTTAGCATAATAAGTAAAGGTCTAGTTGATCCTATACAACCAATTCAAAAACAAAAACCTTCAACTTCCATTGTTAATGATAAAGCTATTGTTAAAAAATCCACTTCCACTTCTCCCCAGGTAATTCCATCTTCATCCAATTCTCCATATTTACCTAATACCTTAGTAGTTTCAGATACTATTGAGTACAATATAGTTGAGGATATGAAGAAAATAAAAGCAAACATTTCCCTTCATGAACTCACTAAACTTAAACAACAACAAATTTTTTTATTGAAATAATTGAACGCAGTACTTTCTTCTCCTCTTCCTATTATTGTTGCATCCAAAGCTTCCAATGAAATGGGTAAAGCTCCTAGTCATTCATTATATGATTCCTCTGATGCTATTCTAATAGGTGACAAATCTAATTCACATACACCTCCTTTTCTTTTGACGTTTGAAATATTTAATAAAAATGTACATAACTTCTTAGTAGATTCAGGGGATTCTTCGAATATCATGTCGTATTCAGTTTTTATGAAATTAAACATGTCACCCCAAAAAAATTCATTTCACATTGTGAAAATCAATAGAACAAAAATCAAAGTCATAGGAGAAATGAATTCAGTCCTTATTAGTTATCTTCAAATCCTGAAGTCTATTAAATAATTGATATCCTAATTGTTGATATCCCATATTTCTATGGTTTAATTCTTAGTAAAGATTGGTCAGAAAATCTGCATAGTTATTGTGACACTGATTGGTCTCACTTATGGCTCCCAGTTAATAGAAGGCTGAATCAAATTATAATTAACCGAGAAAAGCATATGAAACATCCAGTAACAAATTTCAAAGGTGAAAATGAGGTAGTAGCATTTAATAAAAATATTCTTGGAAACTACGCTACTAAATCATTTTTTGAGAATTTTAAAGCACAAACGTCACCATTTATGATTAATTCCGTAACTTTTCAAATTCAAAATTTTCACAGGTAGACTTTTCCATGTGTAAATCTGCTAGAAAAACCATTAGTTAATTCTTTATTGAGGATATTGTATTTTTATGGGTCGAAATCAAGTGATGGTGCAGGAGCAAGTTGCATATTGATTAATCCTGAAGGTGTGAAGAAAATGCTGACTTGCATATTGGAATTCGAATGCACAAATAATATTGCAAAATATGATGCATTGGTCCAAGGTATGTTAAAGCAATTAGACTTAACGTTAAATACCTTCAGTTTTATGGAGATTTAGAAATTGTAGTTAAAAAAGCAAGAAACATGATGCATTGTATCTCTACACATTTGAAACATTATCAATCATTGGTTCAGTCTCTCACTTGACATTTTTTACCATTTAATATTTCTTCTATTCTTAGGATTTAGAATGCTAGTGCCGAACGTCTTTCTAACATTGCATCAAAATTGATCCCATCTGAATATTATAGTCCCGATACATTTCCGTAGAGGTAATACTTAGGCCATCCATTCCTAATAATATCACCAATTGGCAGGTGTTGGGCCTCTGTTTTGTCTTATTTTTTTACCTAAAATCTCTCATGTTGTTGTTTGGTTAAATGATTATTGTCACGAGTATTTTTTACTTCCCTTTTTTTAACAGGATTAAAATATCGTTAATAAAGGTTTGTATGTTGTAGGTTTAATACTAAGTTTATCATGCTTTTATACAGGCCTTGGTCTTGCATTCAACTTCTTAGATATGCAAGAGATTCCTGCACTGGCTTACTCTGAGCTTCCTACACTTTCAAGAGTTCATGGACTACACCCACGTTCCTGCACTAGGAAACAAGAAATGGGTTAATTATGCAAATTTGGGTGCCCCTATCTTATGTACAGTTCCTATTGCAGTGTTACACTAGTTATGTGCACTTATAATGCCCTGTTGTGGAACATATGGCTACAGTTGAAGTAAAGTTATGCATTACCTTTGTTCAACAATACTCGATGTATTCCACAACTAGTGAAACATCCAGGGAAAAGGCATTGTCAAATCTGCAAATGAAAGTGGTATAGATTGAGTGATTGACAATTCTAATTTACCTCACTACTAAAGTGTGTTATTTGAATGCTGGATTTCGGAAAGCGCAGCCATGTTCAATCCAATGGGAAATGGTTCCACCTATGCAAAGAGTGTCTTTGTTAGCTTTTGCTGCAAAAAAGCTTATTTAAGTTGAAGCCTTAGCTAAGGCATTGGCTGGTCAGAAAGATGAGGCATTCTTTGCGACCAATGCATCTACGCAGGATTCAAAGAGGATGTCTCCAAGAGTGACCTGTTGGACACCTAATCCTCATGGGTTAGTGTGGAAGCCGAACAGACTAAGTAGTCCAAGGGACCTTGGGATGTGAATCCCAACGGTCACCATATTGTACTATAAATGTACATCTATTGTTAATAAAAATTGAAATGCATGCTTTATCTTTCCTATTGTTTTCGCTCACCATGTGTGTTTAAAATGGTATCAGAGCCATGATGTGTGGCCTATTTTCCCTGAGCAACTGGTCTGAGTTGCCTTGAATAGCACTGACTAGAGCTGGCCTAGTCTTCTATAACGCTCCATTAATTCTGCCATCCCTGCGTTCTGCTCCATATTCAATTACCTGCTTCATACGCTGCCATACTGCTACCTGCGCCCTGCTCTTCTGAAGCGCTATTGTCCAGCGCTGCCCTTATTGTTCTGACATAACGCCTCTGAAGCCAACTTCTAAATCTTTCACTCTCATTCGTTGTGTAACCTTAACGTACGCACATGCAAATGAAAAGCAACAGCGTGCGTTCACAACACAGTACGCTGAAATAGTTTGTCGAAGGGACAAGTGTTGAATTCTTTCAATTCACAGCCAACAGTATTACAGTGTCCATTCCCCATCTGGCCCTTATTTGTACTTACTGTCTCGAATGAATATCGTGACAACGTTGCCATTTTGGTAACGCTACCTGAAGACTCTTTTTCTGAAGACTACCATTATAATAGCTGGCTCAGTTGGAGGAGTTGCGTTGATAGCAGTAGCCCCAGTGCTGTTCATAACGTATTCTGCAAAATTCTGTTGAAGCCTGACACGCCTGCATTGTCATGGTATCTGAATTGAAACACCTGCATTTTCATGGTAACGTAGTCTCCATTTCCGCTTGCACGTTACTCAACGAAACTCTTCGTTTTTAGTTTGACTCTCCTTTTGGTCTGCGAGTCATTCAAACTGCTCCGACCTCCCTCCACTTCGTTGTGCGAGTGTGAGCGTAATGCGCACTGGGAATTTCAATTCAAATAATAGGATTGATGGTTGTAGTGTGTTTTCCTTCGACCTGTTAAAGGAATGCTCTCCAATCGGTTTTCGTTTTATGATAACAAGATATTTAAAAACGAGATTGACGTGAAGATATCGGAGGTGGATGCTCTTGTACATGGTGATCTTATTTAAGCATAAGTCGAGCTTCGTGTAAGGGATTCACATATCCACACTATAGGTGACACTTGCAGCCCAACATACCTCAACATCATTCAACACCAACCACTCCCATGTTATCTCTAATGATCGTCATACATTTTACCGGTTTCCTTATCTGTTTCTTCTGGTCAGGGTTCATCCGATAAGTATATTCCTTTGTTTATCTCCCTCTAACAATTACTATTCTGGCTTGTGTCAATCTCTACATATGCCCATGAGTTATATACGTTGAGTTCCATGCGCTCTGCTCATAACTGCCGTGTTTGTATCCAATTGATAGCTCTGAAATATATCGCTTACAGCTTTGGGTGAATTCATGGCGAATATTTTTTGGGTTGGGCGCCGAACTGGTGCATAATGCCAGTGAGCCAAATTGCAGAAGATAGGATCGCGCCCATGGTGAAGGTGACACAAAGGAGTCGTTGCAATGCAGCACCAAGAATTAACGACAGGTCATTCAGCTGAAAATAAAGATTATTTTCTGTCGGAGTATATCACCAGGTATGATATTCCCTATCTAAATCGACCTTGGCTGCGGTCGGTTTTTTAACAGTGGGAGACTTAGTGCTTATGCGCGTTCAGCTTCAGAATCAGCTGCCTTATGCATCGCGGGTGGAGAAGATTGAAAGCGGCGCGAAAAAGAATGTGGAAGCTGGAGTCCGGTGGTCTTACAGGTCGGATTCAAAAGGGGCGGCGGTAATGACCTCTTCTTGTCTCCTCACTACGACAAGGAGAGCATGAAAAACATTGAGGATACCTGTGTAGTCCACAGCTTCAACCATTTCTGTCGCTTCGAATACATAGCCACCATTGGCGCCTTCATTCACGAGCGGATTTGAAGCCAATAGGGATGCTGAGCTAAGGGTCCACGATGCTTGACACTGTAGTAGATTGTAGACATAATTCTCTGGTGCCAGATTCTTGGAGCTATCTGCTTATCGAGAGGTTCTAATTTCAAGTGATCAGTGGTTTCGGCTGCATGTAAAAATCTAGAGCACGTGAAAGTGTCTATAATGCGGCAATATAACAGAGTTCTGCTTTAGTCTTCACCAACACGATATTACTTGTATGGAATGAAAATGGACATATGAAAAGGAGTTTTTTTTTGGATATTTCCAGTGGGTGAAATGTCTTAAGATGAAGATTTGATCAGCATTATGAAGTGAATTTGAAGCAATTTTGAAGACATTTTTTGGCTGTCATTCTAGGAGCAGTTTCTTGTAGAGATTTTGCATGATTTCCATAGCAGCAAGATGCTCTGAAGTTTGAAGTTGAGGACAGCGCTCATCTTCATATTTATATATTTTTTGCATTGGCATATCCCAGTTTAAGAGTGATGTTATGCTCCAGTTCATTCTTGAAATGAAATGTGGACTATTGATTTACCATGTGCCCAATTGTACCAATGTTTATTGTAGCTTGACGAGAAATGTTTATTGTAGTTTTCGCGACATTGTTGCCACTTGACAAGCCCTTAAAAGATCTTGTAGGAAGAGTACAATATTATTTTTCTGTTTTTGTTGCCTCAGTTGTGATCAATTTTTAAGTGACATTGAAGAAAATGGCTACAATTACTAAAATATTAGAGTTCTTAAAAACTTTGATACATTCCTCTAATCATGATACATTAAAAGTCAGCAAAGTTTCTCTCACAAACATTCAGGTTTGTCTACAAAATGCAAAGGAAAAGATTGGTTTTTTGCAGCTTGAATCACAGCTACAACAAGAAGAGCCACATCAAAATAGACATCATTCTGAACCTGTTTTTGTTCCGAACAATGAGACAACCACCCATGAGCAGCATGTTACAGTTCATTCAGATTTAGTACCAAACAAAGCAGCAAGGTTACATGCAGATGCAGAAGTTCAGTCTGCACTTCCCAAGCCCATCATTAGACCTTGGGAACAGCTTTTCCACAACAAGCACAAAACTGCTCTTGGATATGACAAGGAATTGTCCTTTCATATTCCAGACTACTCAAAGCCCATTCGTTTTCAGAGTGTTGGATTCATCTATGACAGTTCACCTGCTCCTCATGACAGTTCAGCTTCAGCTGTTCCAGACTCTGCTCCTCTTCCACAGCAACAACAACAACAACAGATCGTGAAATTCCAACACTGTGATCGAGTTGGCCATCTGAAAGATCACTATTTTGATCTTCATCCATGTAAGCACTGCCATAAAACTAGTCATTCTTCACACAGATGCTTCAGAAACAAACTTCCTGCAAGAACAAAGATTCATCTAGGATGGATCGCTTCTTGGCAATGGGCATCAACAGCCAAGAAGATATTTCAAACACATGTCAGAACTTGTTCCAGAATATTGAACAGTCTTGCAGTTGAGTTTTCTCCATCTTCTCACATCTGACAGGGGGGGAAATGATGGTCATCTACAAACTTCAAAGCCACATCAAGCGAGCCTGAGCCACAACCTGCCACATCAGTTTTAGAGTTGTAGCCAGAGACAAAGATGCCTGAACATGCCTTCAGTTGGCGATCTGGGACACTTCCTCTAGCAGAAGACTTCAGCTTCTTGCCAGCTTTGGAAGAGTTTCGGAGACAAAATTGAGAACACTTCCTCTAGCAGAAGACTCCAGCTTCTTGCCAGCTTTGGAAGAGTTCCAGGAATTATATAAGAATTCCGGAGTTGTTGGTCATCCTTAAACCATCACAGGTTGAGATTTCCCTTTTCAGGTTGAAGTTTTACCTTTTATGCGGGGTGAGGCCTCCCTTTTATGGTTGAAGGTTTCCCTCTTTAAAACAATAGGATCACTTCCTCTAGCAGAAGACTCCAGCTTCTTGCCAGTTTTGGAAGAGTTCCGGGAACTGAACTAAGTGTTCCAGTGTTGGTATCCATCCTTAAACCACCGCCCTATTATACCAACATTTCAGAGAACACATTCAGCATAGTGCTGCCATGCATATTTGCAGATTTTGTATTAAAGCTCTTTTCTTGGACTCATACATAACCCTTCGGATTAAGGGGGGGAATGTTGGACACCTAATCCTCATGGGTTAGTGTGGAAGCTAAACAGACTAAGTAGTCCAAGGAACCTTGGGATGTGAATCCCAATGGTCACCATATTGTACTATAAATGTACATCTATTGTTAATAAAAATTGCAATGCATGCTTTATCTTTCCTATTGTTTTCGCTCACCATGTGTGTTTAACATGACCAACGAGGTAGTTTAAGAGCTGCTGCAACATTGAAGACTTTTGACCATAGATGAGCTACGCCAGTAAACATTCATCTTGAGCAGCAACAGAAAAAGTCAAATATTCCAATTCTTCCCATGAAAACAATTGGGTCATTCCCAGAGATAGTTGAATTACATAGTGTTGTGTGTGGAGCATGATTGTTCAGAGGTCTTTGTTTCAGCCGGATGTATACCCCAGGAAGTTTGTACACCCTTCCATGTGGAGGTGTGTGGGGGGGACTTGTCCCCCCTGCGGGGGTTTTGGGGGGGCCGATCCCCCCTGACTGGGGGGTCCAGGGGCCAGCGCTCCCTCTGCATGGGCTCGGGGGCAGCGCCCCTAAAGCTAAAAACAAATGTAAAATTTCCTTGTAAAATTATAGTAATTTCTAGTCAATCTGGGCCATTCATTAGGCGGATGATCTGACGGTAGAACTTATGTTTAGTTTAGGGTTTTTTGCCCTAGAAGACAACCCCTCTCTTTGTATGAGGGCATTGTATTTGAGGCTATGTAATAAATGTTTATTCTATGAGTGGGAAACAAAGAGGTGAGACTCTGAGAGAAAACGAAGGATATTACAGTGGATTTGTTGTAGGTTGTGTCTCTTCATTTTGCTAGTTAATAGAAAGGAAGGACTGGCTATTCGAGGTGGACATAGCCCAAACTGGGTGAACCACGTATATCTATGTCTCTCTTGTTTTATGTGTTTTCTGTGTTTATATTTCTGCAATATTTTATGTTTTCCATTGCTCTGTAATATATAATTTTTCTAACAACTGGTATCAGCGCCGAAGGTCTATTTGGTTGATAAACTCGCAGGAAAGAAGGGTTCCTTGTTCGAGTGGGAGCAATGGCGGAAGATGGTAAGTTTAGGGTCGAGAAATTTAAGGGCCAAAACTTCTCACTGTGGAAGATGCAGATGGAAGATTATCTGTATTAGAAAGATCTATACCTATGATTTGGCAGAAAAGCAAAGATGCCGATGGGTATGAAAGATGAAGAATGGAACCTTCTCGATAGAAAGGTACTCAGAACAATACGGTTGTACCTTGCAGCATCGTTCGCCTTCAACATTTCGAAGGAAACAATGACAAAGGGTTTGATTAAGGCATTAGAGAAACTATATGGAAAAACCTCGGCCTCAAACAAGGTATTTCTTATGAAACGGTTATTTAATATGAAGATGTCGGAAGGTAGATCTGTTGCAGATCATTTAAATGATTTTAATACTGTTACAAGTCAGTTATGTTCTGTAGCGGTAAACCTTGATGATGTTGATGATGAAGTTAGAGCTCTCTTATTCTTGCGCTCATTGCCATAATGTTGGAAAGGTTTAGTAATGGCCATTAGTAACTCTGTGTCTGGATCTAGTACTTTAAAGTTTGATGATGTTGTCGGTGCTATTATTAGCGAGGAAATGCGATGGAAAAGCTCTCGTGGGACATCAGGAAATGCTTTGAGTGCAGAGTCTAGGGGAAGAAAAATGGAAAGAGGAAAGAGCTCAGGATATCGCAGTAAATCAAGGAAAGGCAGATCCAGGTCCAGATCGGGGATAGTGTGCTGGAAATGCAGAAAGGAAGGACACCTAAAGAAAGACTGTAGATCTCAGAAGGGAAAAGAAGGAGATTCACAGCAAGAAAACGATCATGAATCAAATGTGATAGGTGAGGTGTTACAAGTGTAGAAATTTTGAATAATTTAACACATATTCAACAGAGATTATCCTGATCATGTACTATTGCAGAAAAAATACACAATACATAAGCTCCTCTACGTTGATCATCAATATAGCAGCATCAATAACAATAAAACATCAAGAACATTCACACATTAACACAGTATGTATCCCGGGGAAAGCATCTCGCTAAAAACCCCAACTATCTGTATATTAATGATTGAGTCATGTAACATTACAAAGTACAATGCTTATCACTAGCAATCCAGTACCAGCTCCACCTGTTACACACAATACAGCTCAGATCTGAATCAATCACTGGCTCAAATCTCTTCCGCTGCTTGCCTGCTCCGCTGCTCAATACCTGCACAAGAACCGGTGATAATTCCAAGGCAGCCACGTCTTTCCTTGGCTAAATCACGTGAGAACAAGCTACAATGTGGGAAAACTCATTGGCATACTCAATCCCCTGATTTTTGCAAGATCTGGTGCACAACTATAGTCACAACTGATAGCAATCTGATTCTCTAACACCTGTCCCTGCTGAACTGAACATGCACTGACATGCAACTGAGTTAACTGATGTATTCATTTGTTGTATTATGAGTTAATAAATTGTGAATTAATTAATAACTAATTCACCCAACTCTTCTCTAGTCTATTCGCCAGTTAGACTAAATACAACCAGTTTAACAAAGCTAAACTGAACACAACTCCATCAACTGCACCTCCAGTCCACTAAACTCAACTCACTTGAGTTCTAACTGAAGTCATGAATGCAAATATTCAACTAACCCATAAGAACCACGTATTTCCTTCATGCAATTGCATGTGCCACATCCGTAGCTCGAACTGAAGTGCTCCAAGAGAATAAGATTAAGTTTATAGTCCAAATATTATTGTGAGATAATAATATTTGACTTTTTTATTTTTGACAGTCAGTCTAAAAATAGACTTGATCACTCACACTATGATCACTCACACGTTCATCAAAAATAGAAGTCCATCTATTTTCCCAACTTGATCAATCATCCATAAACAACAACCTGCAATCCATAGACATGATCCATATG
>APFE031123730.1:246520-263617 GCA_000404065.3 Pinus taeda | reverse complement strand
GTCAATCTGGGCCATTCATTAGGTGGATGATCTGATGGTAGAACTTATGTTTAGTTTAGGGTTTTTTTCCCTAGAAGGTAACCCCTCTCTTTGTATGAGGGCATTGTATTTGAGGCTTTGTAATAGATGTGTATTCTGTGAGCGAGAAACAGAGAGGTGAGACTGTGAGAGAAAACAGAGGATATTACAGCGGATTTGTTGTAGGTTGTGTCTCTTCATTTTGCTGGTTAATAGAAAGGAAGGATTGGCTGTTCGAGGTGGATGTAGCCCAAACTGGGTGAACCACGTATATCTGTGTCTCTCTTGTTTTATGTGTTTTCTATGTTTATATTTATGTAATATTTTATGTGTTCCATTGCTCTGTAATATATAATTTTTCTAACACATAGGGTTCATTGTGAATACAAGATAAACAAGATTTCAGATGAAGAATATGTTAGCTCCATCGAGGAAGAAATTGCCAAGGTTGTCAAATTACAAGAGCACCTTGATATTGATGTGCTTGTGCACGAAGAACCTGCGAGGAATGACACGATGGAGTACCTTGGAGAATAGCTCCAGGGCTTTGCATTTATAGTCAATGGTTGGGTGCAGTCTTATGATCGCGTTGTGTGAAGCCACGAGTTGAACTAGAAATTGCATGAAGGTAGATGAATGGTTTCAAAACTTCAATTAATTCAAACATTGTGGTAAATTATTATTTTTCTATGGATACGGAAAGTTTTGATGATGCAACATTGTGCCAATCCAATGTGGAGTCGTCATCACTATTTAAAAAAAAATTGCTTCAAGCGATCCCAATTTGCTAAAGAAATAACTCTTATTTGAACAAGAAATTCAAGGAAGCAGTTGGTCCACACACAGTATCATTCCAGGAAAAGAGGGATGATTTACCAGAATCAGTTCCTATTTCAACATTTAGTTCCAAATCCAATTTTATTTCTGGAAAATTGTTAAGATTCATAATACACTACTCTTGTATTTTGATTGGTTGTTAAAAGCCCAAAATTGCATTTTGATTCCTATATAAGTTTAGAGATTTCCAGGAGAAAAATTAATTAGAAGATTGATCGGTAGATATACACGCATAGACATGCACATGCACAAAAGGAGTAGGCATAAGGGAAGAGGAGATGGTCTCGATGTAGCATCACATAGTTATGGCCTATGGATCACTCCCCCTATTTGCTGGAGTTAAGTGTTTGTCTGCACAATGTAAATACTATGATTTTAAATATTATTTGAAGCATTTCTTACCATGATCCATTTATTTAATTCATTCATCTCATGGCTTTAATTCTTGAGTGAACCAAGTCGCTCATAGAGGGTGAGAGCTGGTTGGGTTGGCTGCCAGACCAACTTGACACCACTTTGCATCTCTTAGATTAAATTGCATTATTTACTCTATGTGAATTTTTATTGCAAGGTTTAATTACTTCCAGTCTCTTTTTGTCTTCAAATTGATGTTTTTTAATTTGCTACAATAATTTCTTTTCAACTGCAAAATTGATTTGATTTGATGCTTTAATAATTGTTCTTGCACTTGAAATATTTCTTTATATCAAATAATATTGTGTCCCTCCAGATAACTTTGAGTTTATAGGGTTAGATTATGCTACGATACCCTGTTTCTACAATTTTTAATGTGCCATTATGATCTTGTGCATTGATGTAGAACTAATAGGTTTGTGCTCTGGAATGTGATCGGTTTCACCTTATTGATTTCAATGATTAATAAGTGGTGAGATGATAACCATCAAATGTATTTAATTTTAAACATCTACGTTACAAAACCCGTGCATCATTCAGAAAGCAACAATCAGATATAACTTTATGTTATCTAAAGTTGTGATTCTTGTACACCGCAAAGCCGGCATCAATAAAAAGAAAACTGCCTCATGTTTGAAAAAGATAATGTTTATTCCCCATTGTATTTGACATTAAACTTCTGGTTAGCTTCTCAAGATTTATCTTTAGGGAGAATGAAGGCGATAGAATCAATTTCTTTCATAAGTTTATTTACACAGTAAATTTACTTGTGTTTGTTGATGCTTTTAGATTGATTTCGTTACATAGAGGTAGATGTAGCAGAATTAATGCACACTTACAATGGTTTTTGAATTGCTTTTGAATTCATCCCAGTATTTATAGTCATTTTGATGTTGTGCCGACACTGATTGGTTTCGAGTTTGGATTTACCTTCTATTTTCCCACAATAAGGATTTCCTTTCATTGCACGGTTACTTTTATTTCTTTCATGATTTTAATTTTCAATATTGGTGTTATCTCAAATCCCCTTTTAAGTGTAGGATTTCATTTATTGTTGAGATTAATGCGCAAGATAAACTAGAATTTGTTTTTGTAGGTTGTCATGGGCTCTCTCTAGCATTTCCAGTGTTGTGCCTCGAAGTTCATGAACTAGTGGATTGACTAAATGTTGGTATATTTATAAGACCTATAATGCACCCAACATTCTAGCATCGTTACCAAGGAGGTGCTTAGGGGATTGCCCTTGGTGACCTATTGCATTTATTTTTTCCTTCACCTAGTTTTTATTGCAATTTTATGTTCTTTGAATTTATATCTTCCCTGCATATATTGAATTCTTTAAGGTTTATCATTTTCTCTGTTGTTGTAAGAACAACCCTACATATATATATATACATTATTCATGTGATAAAAAATGTGACAGTTGGCTTGTTAAAAACATGAAAATGGTATTTTTAGGAATCATTCAAATGAGGATTTTTATACTACTACAGAGACATACAACTCATCCAACAAAGAATTAACAAGTGCAAAATTTAATATTTTGATTGAACATAAGAACGATATTATTAAATATTTGATTTTAAAATGGGATAATTCGGAGGAAGAGAAGAAGAAGAATGGAAAACCATTGCTTATCTTTTGCACCAACTCTAGAAAGAAACACTTCCTTGGAAAGTGTCCACTTAATAGCCTGAAAATTTACAAAATTTGTGAAGAGGACCTTTCAACAAAGCATTTCCCATCACTACCAAGATTACTAAAAGCACTAAGGAAATCAGGTAAGGAATCAAATGAACTACCAGGTATAACTCAAAACCCATCACCATTTGATACTTAGAATAACATATGTTATCCTAAGAAGGTTCCTCAACATGTTTATAATCTTGCAGTTTCATGGAAAAATTTTATTCCTCCTCCAATCGAACACCATTCTTCATGGTTACAGTGGCCCTCTCCTTGGCCCTCATCCTTGAGCCAGATATCTCCATGGTCTTAAGAATCATTTATATCCTTCTCTCTAGGGAAATCTCCCATGGAAATTCAATTACTTGAGCATCAACAACAACCAAAATTTCTTTCCAATGTACCATCAAGTCATCCTCCTCCATGGTTCGAACTACATGTGCAACCTTACCCTAATCCTTGCCCTAACCCTTTTCCATGCCCTCATCCATACCCTAACCCTATTCCATACCCTAGACCTAACCGTAATCCATGTTGTTGGGTGCAAGATCCCCCAAGCGAAGTTTTGGGGCTTAGAGCCTAGATTTTGGTCAAAAGTTGTAACTCTAATGTAAAAGACTTCGCCTTTTGTGGGTGCAAAGCATGAAGTTGTAAAAGAGTCATAGGGTTGTCCGCCCTGAACTTTGTATTGCAATGTCGGCTATAGAAATCTACCCATGGTCCACGGAGCATGGAATTGTATAAATAGAGCGAGGCTCTAAGTAGTTAGGAAAGAAAATAATTGAAGGATGGAATAGAAGCATAGTGGAGTATCAGAAGTGTAAAGTATAGTTTTCATTCATAGAGTAGGAGAAGGCTCTGTAGTGAAGTATGCAAAGTCCTAGTAGTCGGCAGCTGAGTGTGCAGGGCGAGTCGAGTCTATAACAATAAGAGAATTAATAAAGAGAAGTTTCATATCCATTCTGTTACGTTGAATATACATAACACTTTTAATGCTTATATGATGTGTGAATATATATGACTATATTGATTAAGTGAATACAAGATATGATATATGTTTACGAAAAGTTTCCTAACATTTGTAAGAAGATAAGTAAGATTCATGGTGTATATTGTGGAAATAGCATAGATCGCTATCATAGTAGCATGAAAGCACCTCAGCCCCTAGTTAGGGCTGTGCAAAGGTGATTATAGATCACGAAGGTCTCGCAGATCAACACAGTGCGCAAAGTGACCTGTGTGAAGGTAGGAACAGTTGGACTAAATAAACACCTCAAACATCTTAAGGGTTCAGAAACTTGGTTCCACCATCCCCCCATACTGCTTCGGGTGAGGCTTCATTCCACGCTCCGTGGGTTGATGTCGAAAGGGCCAGTAGTGTAGGGATTTGTTTGGATAAATAACTCCAAACTTGGTTTAGGCCCCCTCAAGCCAACACATACCATAAACTTAATCCATACCATAGTCCTAACCCAAACCCTAATCCATACCCTAGTCCATAACCTAGAAATCACCCTAGTCCAAAGGCTAATCCCAATCCTAATCCAAATCTTAGTCCAAGCCTTAAAACAAAACCTTAGCCCAAACCATATCATAAAACCCAATCCAAACCATCAAGCTGCACAATAGTTTGAAACACCTATTATTCCCGCTATCGAACAAAATGTCACATCTTCCATGTTGGGAAAGGGAATGAATTTGGAAACTTCCCCCATTACCACAAACCATTTACACAATGAAGATATAATTCAAAGACCACCAGCAGAGCAATATTTCATTGGAACTTTTTCTCAAAATGTTGTTGAAGCTCAAAACCCTAGAATCTCTCTTAGCCATTCTTCTCAATTTGAAAATCCAATATTTGAGCCTTAACTTGAGGGATTTATCTTTTGTCTTTCACTTGATTCTCTATGCCTCGAGGAGAGTGACTATCAAACTGTGGAAGACTTGCATCAGTTGGAGAATCATAAATATGTGGATTCCATTGAGTCCTAGTTTCGAACAGTCATCAGGCCACCTTATTTACTCATCATTCAAAAACTCTTAGTACCATGTCAATTGAAGAAAATGGTTTCTCATGCTTTGGTATGTCTTGAGTCTATTCTTTAAAACTAAGTGTGATTATAACCAACATTTTGTTACGCACATGGCTTCATTGAAAGTACGCCTACACATAAAGCTGATATATATTTCTGTAAAAATAGGGTAGGCTAATATGAGAATAATGAATAAAGATGTATAAGAACACTCCTAAACTTGTGATTCCCTAAAAAGCACAACTTTTGAAATTTCTAGTATTATGCACTGTCATGGTAAGACCCATCAGAAGAAATTTACACTTAATGCCTCATATTTTAAAAGTGCCCTTGATTTTTTATAAATATGTCAGTGAAGGGTATTGTTATAAGTTACATATAATACTTATCTCCTATTCTAACAAACTATCATGCAGAAAATATTTTCAAGTCCCTGTTCGAAGGGACTGATGAAAAACCTCCTATGGTGAACCACGTCTACAAAATTCTAATAACTTTTCATAAAGAACCCTTGCATGACCAACTCAAAGAATATTTTTAGTCATTATCATAGATGTTTTTTTAATTCTTTAGGGTAGCATGACCAACCAGTAAATAGTAGCAATGAAAAAAAACTTTTCATGCCATCCTGCACTCTTAAGGAGTAGATTTTATTCCCCACCTATTAAGTAACCTATCTGAGGTTAATCATAATCAAAGTTTCATTTTAAACATAAATGAGTTAATTGAAGGATAGGAGGTCACATTACGAGTTGACCTACTATGACCATGGGTTCTAAGGGGAATGGTATTACAACACTGGTCACCAAGCCAGGGTAATGGCTTTCAGTTGAAGAAGCTTTAAGACAAGAGGTCTCATCATGAGCCCACTTGTTCATTCTTGTTAGTTCTTGTGAATGGAATTGTTGTTAGTTGTTTAGCAGGCCAGGGCAATGGCCTTCAATTAACTTTTAAAAATAGAAAAAGTAGTTACTCTTAAATAAATCTGAATCTATATGTAATAGGTGGGTACAAGAATTTCATGTTAAAAGGTATCCCTGTCAAGGCTATAGATGCCCGCTGGTAGCAGGGCCATGCCTGTGGTATTAAAGTTAATTATACACTATAATTTACTTGGTTGTTTTTTCCTTTCTGGTGTTATGCCTTGGAGTTCTATCGTTTTGGAATGATTTTTATAGAAATGGAACCCTTAGTGCACGTAATTCACTATTCCTAAGAAAGAGGAGCTTCAACTATACATAGATAATGGTAAAATGGTCACTGTGGGAAGGTATTACTATGTTTACTTTTAACACCATGGCTTTTAAAACATGTCACTCAGATTTACAATGAGGATATTAAAGTGTATCTTCTGATGAGGGATGCTTTCGAGATATTCTTTTTTTGGAAATTTTAAAATATGGCTATTTTATTCGAGTAGTAACACCTCCCTTGAAATTTAGTATTCCTATGGCAGCGTTTTCATTAGATTTTCTTGAAATTGGTCTAAACATATAAAGAGTCTAGTAGACACTCTATTTTTAGAACAAGCCTTATCCAACGTAGGAAATGTGATCACGCGGAATTACAGGAACATCATTGCAAATGCTTATAATTTTTTTTTTTTTTTGCCAGGGAGTGATAGTACCTGATTTACTTGGATAAGGACATGCAATATGGTCAGCATGGGGGGATGTTGGGCCTCCATTTTGTCTTATTTTTTACTTGAAATATCTCATGTTGTTTTTTGGTTAAATGATTATTGTCACAATTATTTGTTTCTTCCCTTGTTTTAACAGGGTTAAAATATCATTAATAAAGGTTTGTATGTTGAAAGTTTAAAATTGAGTTTATCATGCTTTCATACAAGCCTTAGTCTTGCATTCACCTTCTTAGACTATGTAATAGATTCCTGCACCAACTTACTCTGAGATTCCCACACTCGGAAGAGTTCTTAGACTACACTCACATTCTTGCATTAGGAAAAAAGAAATGTGTTAATTATGAAAATCCGGGCGCACTCATCTTATGTACAGTTCCTATTCCAGTGTTACACTGGTTATGTGCACTTACAATGCTCTGTTGAGGAACATATTGCCACAACATAAGTAAAGATATGCATTACCTATGTTCAACAATACTCGATGTATTCCACTCTTGGTAAACCATCCAAGGAAAAGAAAATGTCAGATCTACAAATGCAAGATGTACAGATTGAGTGATAGACAATGTTATTTTTCTTCACAACTGAAGTGCGATATTTGAAGTATGGCTTCTGGAAAGCGCAACCAAATTCGATACAATGGGCAGTGCCTCCACCTATGTACAGAGCATCTTGGTTATATTTTATTGCACAAAATCTTACTGAAGTTGAAGCCTTAGCTATGTCATTGGTTGGTCAGAAAGATGAGGCATTCTTTGCAGCTAACGCATCTGCACAGTCTTCAAGGAGGACGTCTCCAAGAGTGACCAAAAAGGCAGTTCAAGAGTTTTTTCAGTGTTGAAGAATTCTGACCATCGATGAGCTACACTAGTAAACATTCATCTTTAGCAACAACATAAAAATTTGAATCTTCCGATTCTTCCCACAACAACAATTGGGTCATTCCCACAGAGATTTGAATTGCATAGGGTTCGTCATGAATACAAGTTAAACAATATTTTGGAGGAAGAATATGTTAGCTGCATCAACGAAGAATTTTCCATGGTTGTCAAATTGCAAGAGGACCTTGATATTGATGTGGTTGTGCGCAAAGAACCTGTGAGGAACGACACGGTGGAGTACCTTGGAGAACAGCTGCAGGGATTTCCATTTACAATCAATGGTTGGGTGTAGTCTTATGATCCCTTTGTGTCAAGCCACCATTTGAATTGAAAATTTCATGAAGGTAGAAGAATCGTTTAAAAAATTTGATTAATTTAAACATCTCGCTAAATGATTATTCTTTTATGGCTATGCCAAAATGTGATGATGTAATGTTGTGCCCATCTGATGTGGAGTCATCATTGTTATTTTTAAAAATATAAATGCTTCAAGCAACCCCAATTTGCTGAGGAAATTACTCTTATTTGAACAAGTAGTTTAGGGAAGCATTTGGTCCACCCACAGTATCATTCCAAGAAAAGAGGGATGATTTACCAAAATCAATTCCTATTTTGACATTTAGTTACAAATCCAATTAAATTTCTAGCAAAATGTTAAGATTCATAATCTACTCTTATATTTTGGTTGGCTGTTAAAAGCCCCAAATCGTATTTTGATGCCTATATAAGTTTAGAGATTGCTTGGAGAAAAATTAATTAAGAGATTGATCGATAGATATACACACATAGACATGCACAGGCACATAAGGAGTAGGCACAAGGGAAGAGGAGACAGTCTTGATGTAGCATCACACAGTTATGGCCTGTGGATCGCTCACCCTATTTGCTTGAGTTAAGTGTTTGTATGCACAATGTAAAGGTTGTGATTTAAAATATTAATTGAAGCATTTATTGCCTTGCTCTGTTTATTTATTATATGCATCTCATGGCTTTAATTCTTGTGTGAACTAGGTCGCTCATAGAGGGTGTGAGTTGGCTAGGTTGGCCACCAGACTAGCTTGACATTGCTCTACATCTCTCAAATTAAATTGCATTACTTACTGTGTATGAATTTTTATTGCAAGGCTTAATTATTTCCAATCTCTTTCTATCTTCAAATCGGTGTTATTTAATCTACTGCAATGTTTTATTTTCAACTACAAAATTGATTTGATTTGCTTCATTATGAATTTTTCTTGCACACGAAATATTTATTTATATCGAATAAGATTGTGTCCCTCCATATTTCTCTGAGTTTACAGGGTTGTCTTTTGCTGTGACACTGTTTCTCTGAGTTTTAATGTGCCATTGGAATCCTCTGCTTTGGTCAAGAACTGATGGGTTTGTGCTCTCAAATGTGATAAGTTTCATCTCATGGATTTGAATGACTAAGAAGTGGTGAGATCATAACCATCAAATGTATATAATTTTAAACATCTATGTTACAGAACCCATGCATAATTCAGAAAGAAGCAATCACATATAATTTTCCGTTATTTAAAGTTGTGATTCTTGTACACTGCATAGCCGACATCAATAAAAAGGAAACTCCCTCACGTTTGAATATGATAATGTTTATTCCTGATTGTAGTTTCATTTAAACTTCTGGTCAGCTTCTCAAGATTTATCTTAAGGGACAAGGAAGGTGAGAGACTCATATTAAATCAATTTCTTTCATAAGTTTATTTACACAAATAAATTTACTTGTTATGTTTGTTGATGATTTTAGTTTGATTTTGTTACATAGAGGTAGATGTAGTAGAATTAGTGCAAACTTAGAAAGGTTTTCTAACTGCTTTTGAATTCATCAGAACATTTACAGTCATTTTGATGTTGTTTCGGCATTGCTTGGTTTCCAGTTCGGATTTACCTTCTGTTTGCCCATAATTATGATTTCCTTTCAGTGCAGGATTGTTTTTATTTATCGCATGATTTCAATTTTCAAGATTGATGTTTTCTCAAATTCCATTTTAAGTGAAGGATTTCATTTATTGTTGAGATTAATGTGCAAGATAGACTAGAATTTGTTTTGCAGGTTGCCGGGGGCTCTCACTGGCAGTTCCACTATTGCGCCTCAAAGTTCACGAACTACCGGATTTACAATTAAATGTTAGTACATTTATAATCCCCATATTGCACCCAACAATGGGTATTACATGATGATGAAGAAATTTTAAGCTACTTAACTTCTCAAAAATCATACGATGACTAAATAATTGATTAGGATGAACATGACAATCAATTAAAACAAAAAATCTATGATAATACCATACCCAAACCTATAGTAAAACTTGAGGATCTTTATGATTTAAAAGACGGATTTAAAAGAGTTACCAATTCAAAACTACAAAGTTGAACTCTGAGATTTGAATTAGTAAACCTTGGGACATATCTTAAACCTTAGAACATCAATTTAGGACTTGCTCTCTCATCTGAAGAAAGATTGTCTTTCATTCATTTCTTTAAAAAATATCAGGATGTATTTGCTTGGAGTTATGAAGATCTCAAAGCACTTGACCCTTCCATCATTCAACACACAATTTCAATGACATTTAATGATAAACATGTCCAATGAAAATTAAAAAAAGAAATCATTCGAACTTAGAAAATCAAATCATAATGGAATTAAATAAACTCCTTAAGGCTAAAATTATTTTCCTGTTAGGAATTCAAGATGGGTTTCCAACTTGGTACCTATTAGGGAGAGAAACGGTGTTATCCACATTTGTATAGATTTTAGGAATCTTAATAAGGCAGTCAAAAGGATAATTTCTCGCTACCCGCTATGGAACATATTTTACACTCAGTTGTTGGTTCTGAACTTATGTCTTTCCTAGATGGTTTCTCAGGATATAATAAAATCATGGTCCACCCAGATGATAGGCAAAAGACTACTTTCAAAACTAAATGGGGAACATATGCCTACAAAAAAATTATATTCACTTTAATAAATGCAGGATTCACTTTCCAACGAGCCATGGATAGAGCTTTCAAATGTTTGTTAAACAAAATGGATTTTGTTTATCTAGATGACATTACTCTTTATTCAAAGAACAAAAATAATCATTTGCAAGACTTAAAACAAATTTTTGAATGTTTTACAAAATATGGGATTTTATTAAATCAGAAAAATGTATTTTTTTCGCTCTCAGTGAAGGGAAACTTTTAGGATTCATTGTGTCAAAAAATGGAATTTACATTGACCTTGCTAGAATAAAACAAAATCTCAAAAAATTCTCCACCATATAACAAGAAAAAAATGCAATCATTTTTTGGAAAAATCAATTTTCTCAAAACGTTTGTCTGTGGTTTCTCACAAATTATTTTTCCGTTAGAACAATTTATTAAGAAAGACATAGTTTTTAAATGGGGTTAGCATGAAGAGAAACCACTTGATTTAATCAAACAGACAATTATTAATGCTGCTTCTTTAAAGACTATAAAATTCTCCGATCATTTCATCTTTTATAGCTTCGCTTCTCCAACATCTTATGCTGCTATTTTGACACAAATTGATAATTAGAGAATTGAAGCAACCATCTCATTTTTCAGATCAAATTTTTAGGTTGTTGAATTAAATTATTCAGAAATAGGAAAACAAGCATTTGCTACATATAAATATGTAAATCATTTTAGACATTTTCTTTTAAAAACACACACGAATGTAATAGTCCCATTCCGAGCAATGAGACAATTAGTTATGCAGAAAGAATTAAGAGAAAAGAGAGAAAATTGGGTAACAGCTCTGCAGGAATACGATATTGAAATTAAACCAGCCAAAATTGTCAGAGGGAAAGGTTTCTGCAAGCTTCTTACAAGAGAATCCAACATACCAGCCAAAGGGGACACAGGTAACAATGAACACATTTTTGAGGAAAGTATAATTGATGTTGATTCCCAATACACTGATTTAATTTTTTACTTGAAAAATGGATATGCCCCTCCTGAACTCAATTATAAAAGAAAAAGAGCTTTACGATTAAAAGCAAGTCATTATGAGATTGTTGATAATGTGTTATTTAGAAGAAACTATGATTTGATACTATTAAGATGCCTTGACAAATCTGAAACACAAACAGTTTTACAGGAACTTCGTGATGAACCAGCAGGTGGACACTTTGGAGGAGATACTACTGCATAAAAAATATTACATGTTGGATACTACTAGCCCACTCTTTTCAAATATACCCATGCATACATAAGGAAATGCAAAACATGCCAAATGGCTTTTGGAAGACAAAGGAAACCAGCCTTGCCTCTGCAACCAGTCAACATCAAACAATCATTCAAACAATGGGGATTGGATATCATAGGTGAGATCATTCTTCATTTTTCTAAACAAGATAGATATATTTGGACTGCTACATAATACTTCACTAAGTGGGTGGAAGTAATTCCACTATAGGTAGTCAATTATGAATTTGTTATTGAATTTATTGATCAATTTATCATTACAAGATTTGGTTTTCCTTCTGCACTTATATTTGATAATGCATCTTATTTTTTGGGTACCAGTATGATTGAATTTGCAATTAGGAGAGGTTTTAAACCCAAATATTATGCTAATTATTATCCCCAGGGAAACAGTTTGGTAGAATTCAAAAATAAAAATATCCTTACAATAATCTAAAGAACTGTTGATCAAAATCAAATAACCTAGCACAAAGCTTTAATATTTTCTCTGTGGGCTGATATGATAACTCGGAAGGCCCCTATAATCACTTCTCCATTTAACCTAGTCTATGGGAAGGAATCCATGATTCCATCACATTTAGCTCTTCCTTCACTAGCCCTAGTCCAATTTATTGAAGAAACACCTTCTTATTTCTTGCGATTAATAAATTCACAAATCCTAAAACTAGAAGAAGAAAGGGAAAATGCCAAACTCACACACACCAAACATCAATAGATGGTGAAAGCTTCTTTTGATGCAAGTTCAGTCACACAAAGATCCTTCCAACTTGGAGATCTAATTCTCTAGTGGAACAAAGCACAAGAAAGAAAAAGAGAAACATACCAAATTTCAAAAATTATGGCTTGATCCATTTCAGATTGTTGAACAGATAAGCCCATCTACATTTATACTTCAATATTTATTAGGAATGAGAGATTCTCTTCATGTAAATGGGCTCATCTTAAGAAAATTCTTTTCTTAATTTCATATATTATATTATAATATTATATATATAGAATATTATCTATATATATATATATATATATATATTAACTTGTAAAAAATCATTCCATTGTATCATCATGTTTGCAATTTTTTTCCTTTTTACATATTTGTAATAAAAATATTTAAGATAGTAAATAATTATATCCTTTTACTCTTGTTTCAGTAAAAAAAGTTATCCTTTAAACTAAAAACCTTCTTATGACTAACACTTCAACTCTTATTATGTCACCCAAAGGCTCTTAGAGAGTCAATTGATCTCCCCATCCATTTATAAAGGGAATTTTAGAGTGTAATTCTAAAAATAATATAAATATATATATAATAAATAATATAAGGGGTCTCATCACGAGCCAACTTGATCAGTTTTAATTATTATCGGTGAATGACATTGTCGTTATCTGCCTACCAAACTAGGACAATGGCTTTTTAGCATCAAGAAAAGAAAAATAAGAATAAATTTACCTCTAATTTTGCACTATTAAATGGATGAGATACTAGATTGTAGTTGGTTAAAAGGTTACATGTCGAGGCTATGAATGGTTGCTGGTAGTAGTGGCTCTACCTCTGACAAACGAGTATACTACAAACTAAGTCTTAAAATGCCCCCTAATTTATTTTTATAAACTGATTAATGACCGATACAAGTAAATATGTGTTTTTCATTAACAGAAGGTTTATAGAATAATTTGCTAATTAATGAGTTTTATAGTCAGAGTAATTTTATTTATCTTAATGTTTTGAGAAGTAGTTTCCATTTTTTAGATTCTTTTTTATTGAATTTTTAGAAAAATTCATTTATTAAAGATAACTAGTTCTTCCAGTGAAATCGCCAATTGTTGTACTATTCAACAACCCCCATTTTAATATATTATAAATTTCCTATGAGATTTATTATATTAAAACAGGGACCCTTTAATTTTATAAAATCAACATAAAAATTGTTGATAAAAAACTATAACCAAGTTTAATACTTGGCTTTTTAATTAAAACCCAAGTATTAAACCTTGATTATCCAAAAAAACAAAATTTAATATCCCCCGAGACCAAAACTATACTTTGGCTTCAATAACCTTAGGTACTAAAAAATATATGTTATTTAATCAAAAAACAAAATAATCAGGGTTTTCAATTCCCAAAGGTTTTACCTTTATAAATTCTGACTCATCCAAAATCCTGCATCACAATGTTTCTAAAGAAAAATACTTTCCACATCACAAATGAAAAAAGTTCTAAAGACAAATACCCCTTTGCCAACTTCGAATTGCGCAATGCAATTAACCCCAGACCCAATGACAAGATTAATACAATTCTATGATTTCCCTATGTCCACGGCTATCGTAATAAACCACAAAACTTAAGTCTCATACCTTAAAGTATTATGATATGTGATAAAACCTAGACCTGGTGATATTATTCATGCCAATCCCTAAAATCCCACGTCTACAAGCTATCACAAAAGTTTCAAAGCTTAAATTCCTGCCTCCTGCCTTAATCGATTACAATATGCGACATAACCGAACCTGTAGGGATTATTCACTCCGATTCATTAAAATCTCATGTCTGAGCCATCACAAGAGTCTAAAGTTTCTGGCTCGCTCAACACCACTAATCGGGATTGTGGTCAATGATGTCATATCCACGTCCTGTGTGACATCATCCCACACATCATAAATCACAATTCTTTCAAGACTTAGACCATATGTCATGTTTACCTCTTCTCCAAATATTGATTTTGATAAGATTCAAAGCTGACTTATCTTATAAAGTGAATGGCTCAAATCTAATCTACCCAGATCAACAACAGATAAGATTTCTGAGCCCCCTCTACACAATTTTAAGTTTCTTAAGGGGGGATTCGAAAAGTGGTTTTTTCCCTTTGACCCCTATAACTACATGTCACTCCTCCATTCTTTTGGACTCCCCCCTTCACAAACCACTTACCACTTCAAGAGCCCTTTGAAAAAACCACTAAGCCTCCCACCTATTTTGCAATCTACGATAAGACTCAATCCACCACATCATGCTCCATGACATTTGCCACATGGATCTGCCATGTCATTTGCCATGTCAACCTGCCATGTCACCATAGGAATTCACAATAAAAAATTTAGAAAAGAGACACGATTTATAACAGATGTTGCAATTGTGATATGTTTTAAGAAAGCTCCTTTTTTATTTTGTTTAGAAAACTTTGGGCTTTAAAACGATTGTGATTATTCTGAGTTCTAGCTCTGGCTAAAAGCGCTTGCGATTTGCAATAAAACCATAAATTCTGACTTGTCTTATCAGAGGCATCACTCCACATTTTTCTCCATGATGGTTGTGTTCAGAATTTATTACGACTCTATGTTTTTCCTGATTTCCTACAAAAGTGAATTGTTTCAAATAAAACTCACTTATCAAGTCTCATTATTTCCTTATTTATTCTTGTTTTCCTTGTTCAGGTTCATGACAGAAGAGGAAAGTTGTGATGGTAAGAGACAATTCAATTCAAACAGACAGAAAAACATCCAGATAACCCAATGGAACTAACAAAGAAGATAAAGACAACAAATCACATTCAAAAATTTCTACCAAAAATTGTTTTCCTTTAAGAATTATTGAAGGGATCTATTTAAATGTCCTCAATGCTCTACACAATAGATTTAGTTGTTTTCTGCTATTTAAGCTTACTTGTTGGATGAGATAAAGGTCTTGAACTTTATGAAGAAATTCTTATGAAATATCACACTACTATACTTTCATACTTTTCTTAATAGAACAACTGGAACATTGTTTAAGATTTTTCATAAAGAATTTTGAGAAGTTGTATTACTGTACTCCTGGAATCATCTTTGTGGGAAGGAATAAACTGCTACTATTTATTTTATGAGGTGAGCAACGTACATCTAGCATTTCTATCTTTGTTCCTCTATTTTGTTCATAAAAATATAGTGAATTATATTTTCATATTACTTATCACATGTTATTTAAAGAACAATGTTACATATATTCATTTCTGATCATGTTGCCATTCATATTTTTAAATACATGTTTAACAATTTATTTTGATATTCTGAATGTGATGTGAGTTATACACATTATCTTTATCAACCATTTAATCAAAGTAATCATCTTTAAATATTTTCATTTCCATTAGTGTTTGAGCAATTTATATTGTCATTTACTAAGGAAAATCATTGTAGATCACATCTAGAAAAATGTTAAACAATCCTAGGTTATAGAGTAGATTAATGCATATGTTTTCCATTTAATCCATTATTACAAATCCATCTATTTCACTTCACTATAAGAATTACACATTCATTCAATAACCTTTCATTGGGAAATTGGTTTCATTATGCTTAGTCAGAGCCACTACCTAAACGGAAAAGTAGTTGGCTCAAGGTCCTGACCAGGTGCTTTTCCCTCATGTTGATGAAATTATTTTTAAGGCCTCGACAAGACCCTGGGGAAGGAACCACTATTATGGAGGAACACCATAATATATGGCCTATCCATTCCATAGATTCCCCCAGTTCATCTCCCCATACCACATTGCAGTCCCATACTATTTTTGATATCCATGGAAATGGCAACACTGGTGGAGACATTACTAAAATGGACATTAAGTCAGCCCTCAAGGATGTTGTAGAATAAACCACTTTATGAGGCCTAGTATTGCAACAATAATGTTGCAACTCCCAAGGCAACCAACTTAAATTATCAACTCGAGGTTCGTACAAACTTAAGAGTTGTCGACATTGTATGTGCAACATACAATGTGTCATTATTTCATTGATCTCATGTAATTGAGTGAATGTCATGAAATCAAAACCTAGACTAATTGCAGAAATGGAAATTTTACTTTGAAAAGAAATTAATCCTAGGTAAGAACAACAATTTGTAATTGAAATCCTAAGAGCATGAATTCAAATAAATAGGCCTAATCTACTTCGTAAAAAGGCATGTCCTAATTGGATTTTATTCTTCCTTAGTCATGGATTTAGATCCTAGGGTCAGGATTTTGGAGAAAATATGGTCAAGTTTATATGTGCTACAGGAGTGCTACAAGAGGTTGTTACAGGTAAAACAAAATTTCTACAAAAGGAGATAATTCACCGAACGACAGAGTAAATAAAATGTAAATGGGATGGGACAAATTTTTTTATTAAGTAGGATTTTTAGGACTCCATTTCGAGTGGAATCAATCCAAAATACCTCTGTTAACACATGCTAAAAAATAACAGGAAATCACTACTCTAAAAGATGGAAATTCAAGAACTAGTGAGCTAGTTAACCTATCAAATGCCTAACCTAATCAAGTGAAAATTCATTGGGGTAAATTTTGTTATTAAATTAAATGTTTTTATGAACTAATATTAA
>APFE031123730.1:173148-241682 GCA_000404065.3 Pinus taeda | reverse complement strand
AGAAATGTGTAATTCATTTATTTTTTAATATTAAATGTTGATAGTAATAATAATAATAAATTATTCAAAAATACAATTTAAACAGTGAAAAATTGTACATGGCCTATATATAGAGAGAGATAGAAAACCACTATAGATCCATCTAAATCATGGATTTATCAAGCACTAAAAGGGATTAAATCTCTATGTATTTTTTTTTTTTCATTTTTAATTTTTTTTCAGGTTTCACGTTCTAAAAATAGGTTTATATATAATGACATTTGGTTCCTCTCGACTCTTGTAGATCCGTGGTTAAGATGGATCTATATTGATTTAATTAAATTAATGAAGAAAATTTTTGTATGTACATGTGTCATATGAATATGATTTATGTTTTCTTGAACATGTAGTATTAATAATCCACATGGTATTGAAGCATGGTATTGTAACAAAGTCTATCTTACAGATTAAGAATTTTCATAATAAAGTGGGAGCGAATCTTCGTGGTTAAGAATCTTATTACTGTTGAGAAATCTAGGGCAACTAGATTAGTTGATTTCTCTTACTTTGATAACCGCTTGTGATGTTTTTACTTAAATTGATTAGCTTCTTCTTTCACTTGAATATAATTAGTGTTCTTAGCATTAAAAAATGACCAAAAAATAAATAAAAACTAAACAAGATGACACAAGATATACACCATTAGCCAGGGCCAAAGCCTATCCTCTTAAGAGAAAAACCCACAAGAACTCCTCTTCTTATAGTACTTCAATTGATGAATTCCAAGACCTATGACCCTTGACCAAAAACCCCTCCAAGACCAAGTCAAGCCTCTCATTAATGATCTTTTCTTCCACAAAGTGAACTACATTCAAACTAGCTTTCTAGTAGTTGTAACTTCTCCTTCGAGCTCTTTTCTCAAACCTGCAATTTTTTATTGCAATTTTGAATACTGCAGAAACCCTAGCTTCTACATGTGTGGGAGAATATGGTGATCTTACCTTTCTCTCTCCTTCGCTTGAGATTGTTCCTTCTCCTAGGAAATTCAGTTTGCAAAGGTACTTCTTTTGGATAAATTCTCGGCTTGTTAGTGTGACTATAATTCAGTACTTGATGCAACAATATTGATGCCCTAACTTTGTACATGTGAGGAAAGAAGGCACAAAATATTCCTTGATATACTTCACTTTTTCTCTCTTCTTGTCACTTGCTTCTTTACTTGATATAAGAATTCTTCTTGCCTCTTGATTGAACTTCTTGTGAGCTCATTTGATGATCTTCAAATGAGGTTGATACATCCTTATATATAGTCTTCCTTGGAGTTCAAATAGTTGTACATGCGGCTGACTTGATACTGCTTGTAGGCTGACTTGTTCTCTGCATGATGACAAGGTTTTGGAGGGTCTTTGCCTCTAATTTTAAACTCAAATATTTTTCTTTTACAATATGTAATAGGGCGAAAAGGGTTTTCCATACATGATAATGATTCACTTGACTTGTAGACTCAATGAAAAGCCCTATACGCACTCAATGGGTTCTTAACCAATAAATCAAATAACCTTGAGCATGAAACACATGCCTTAAGAATGAAAACAATAATTTTATTTTTCTCTTTATATAAAATATATATAAACATGATTACATATGTCATTATGAAGAATAAACCTAGTTACATATTTCAAGACTCCCTCTTAACTAGGGAGGTATTCATAATGCATACAAGGTACTTGGACATTCTCAAAGTGAAGAATTCTCATAACAAGAGTTGGATTGGTAAGCCTTGTCACACCAACCATCATTGTCACATAACAAGGCCTTGACTAACATCTCTATCTCTTCACAAGATCAGAAAATAATGTTGGTGAGACCAATGACTAATAAATACCATCATCATTGTCTCTTATGGCACAAACCCCACTCGGGTGTTCACAGGGTATGTCCTTTTAGGACAATTCCTATCTTGGAATAACACATCCTCAAGTATTTGCCTCTTCAACTACCTATTGGATGCCCTACCACATTGTCAAAGAGTATCAAAATCAATATCAGATTCTTACCGAATTCTCCATTCTTCCTTCGCAACATGAAGACAAGAATGATGTATCTATATCTCCTTTTCAACTAAGATATGCTCATTCCTATAAAAGGAATATGCTAGAAATCAGAAAAGCAGAAATATTTTCTTGTATTGATAATTACATGTCATTATTTTTATCTTTATGTTCTTATTTTATCTTTTAGTTCATCAAGAAATTACCAAAATTTAACACAACTACAACAGATGTAGGCAGACAACCAGAGAAAAACCCCTATATAGGGGAAAACCGAGTCAATAATTCTTCCTTCTTTAGTTTCTCAAGATAATCCAAGAATTTATATCGAGAAAGTGGCTCCCTCCACACCAAGTTAGCCCTAAATCCTTCTTGTAAATGAAAACTCTTTCAAAGAAATTTGGACCTAGCAACATTAGTAGGAGCTTCAACCTAATGGGCACTTCGACCCAACAGTAGTAGCAACGATAGCTTCGACCTTGATACAAATCAAAACTAAGTGAAATTTGTCCCAAAAGTTTGGTCTTGAGTTTTTGTATCTGCTTCCAGAAACTTTCACTTCTTTCCACTCATTTTCTAGCCCTTTACCAACTTCACCCTTTTCCAGCTTCCACCTTCAGAGATCAAACTATGAGAGAAAGAATGAGATATTCTAAATGAATTCAAACTACCATATATTTATAGCCTTCCAGGGATGTTGCATTACTTCTCTTGAGGCTGACTTGATCTTCTTGAGATCGAATTGATGTGGAGGAGACTAAATTCTTTTCTGACTCAAAAGTAATTATTTTTACATGATTCGAAAGCCCAAGAAGGGTCTCTGTTAATGTATAATGACTCTAATGACTAAGACTAAATCCTAGAAGTCCTCAATGGGGAATTTGACCTAAAACATGATGACACAAGCATGAAACCCATACTTTAATAATAATAATAATAATAATAATAATAATAATAATAATTTCATTCTTTTAATAAGCACATCTCAAATATATTAATGAAGACCAAACCTAGTTATATATTTCAACAGTCCCTCTTACCTAGGGAGTTATTCATCAGTACAAGTACAAGGAATATCTTAGAACACGTGAACCATAAAGAAATTAAGGCACCACAATACCATGGACTAGATTCCTAACCACGGAAATATATCCAAGTTCTTCCAAAATTTTAGGCACTGCATTGCCATGGAATAGATTCTGAACCAGAGAAATATATTTAGGTGGGAATAAGATGGAGTAAATATTTCACCCTCTCTAGGTACCATCGAGCTTACTTAGTAGCCATCAACCCATGGATATAGGTGTGTGTCTGAGGTAAGAGATCCATGACCAATCCCACCCTCCCTACTTTTGGAACTAGACATCAACACACAATGTTAGCCATATTTCCTCCTAGGTAATGTCTCACATATAAAGCCTCAAATTCTCAATTATTCGAATTGGTAACAAATGCTTACTAATCAAATTTATCAACAAAAAGTCTCTCCAATCAAACTGATCGACAACCCTAAGCATGTAAAACATGTTATCCAACCTTCGAGAGATTTACTAGTTCAAACACAACCCCAATTGATAACAACCTTTAAAATGTATATTAATAGATAAAAACCTCCAGGGTCTTTCAAAAAACTTTATGTTACTTCTCAACTTTTCACAGTAGGACTTATACCTTTCCAAATGAATCTTAATGGAAGATTCCTCAACCATACAACTTTCTCTCCTATTTTTCATGCGACAACATATTCTACAGATAAATTTGTCTCTTCTTTCACTCAACAACCCTTCAAATTACATTCTCTAATTTCTTTTATCAAGGTGTCCATCATGTCTATGATATGACCTCCCTTTCAACTAGGGAGATTCCTTTCATCCAATCTCCCTCTCATCTTAGGGAGATTTCTTTCATTGAAGATCCCTCTTAACATAGGGGGCTCAAATTCTTTCTGCTACATTGGAGAATATTTCATGGCATCCATCCTTCTTATCAAAGTTATCATGACATCATCATTTGCATAATTCTTATCATATCAACTTACTTTACAATCATCTTCGCCATATTTGAAGATTATGTATCTGAACAACTTAGGTAACAAGTACAACAAAATCTATAGAAGCATGAAGTTAACCATATAGAAGCATTCAATTTTATACATCAAAATAGTCAAAATTACTTACTGTACACAAGGGACACATACACTTCAATTGATTGCTAGGGATTTTGTCATAAACCCTAGACTTCTTCATCAAGTCTCTAAACATTTCATAACAACTTTCACTATATCTAGGGTTTCAATGTTTCTTCTAGAGGTATGACATACCCTACTACATTGCAAACCCTAGAAACAATTCAAACAAATACAGATCTACAATGTATCTAACAACTTTCAAAATTCATACGTTATGCTTCCTACTAGGATTTCATATGAACCCTATATTTGATACATCATCTCGGAGGATCCAAAAATATAAGTGGCCTTGAAAATAGCTCAAAAAATAAAATTCATCAGATGGAAGTGAAACTAGGACCAAACCGTAATGCTCGTCACCCTAATTCCATCAATGTGAACAACACTCAAATCCAAGTTTGTATGCTTAAGTTATAGCCGGTCAAAGTTCATCTCAAACTTGGCCAAGTGACAGTCACTAAGAAGGCAATGAATTGTTGAAGGGATAATGCATGGAAACTGATAGTCAGAAAAGGTGAATTTATCACCTCTTTAATTTTTATAATATCCCTTATTTTATCGGAGAAAAAATTAACTATTGGGTCTATAAAGAACATTTTTTTTTTTTTTTTGGGTGGGGGCCGAGTTTCCACCCCTGCCATCCCCCCATAGTTTTACCAATAGAAATATATCATATATATTTAAATGGGGTGAGCGGGACACCCCCAGTAGACCTGCCCAACCCCCATGACCCAATCACATTTGAAACCAAACAATGGCCGCATTATGTTAAAAATCAACCTGATTCATTAACCTTCAATGTTAAAATAAACAAAGCTGCAATCGTTAAAACACTAATACACTATATTATGCATGCGATGGTATTTGAACAAGTATCCACTCCCATGCTAGATGCCACCACCATCAATAGGCCAATGACCCATGGTGGTGGCTTCATTTCGGATACGATATTTAAACCTCTCATCTCTCATTCCAACCAAACCAATGGAGGAGCTAAACGGAACCTTGAGAGACCCAGAGGTGTGGATCAATGAGCAAGGGAATCATTGAGATGCTAAAAATATTCCCTTAGAGGGTCAGATGTGCCAGTGTCAAAATTTGATGAGTTTATACTTGATTTTTCATGTTTTCACACTAAGAATCCAAACATGCAATCTGTTTCTCGAGCCAAGGTCCCGATTTTTAGGCCATCATATGAATTGGAGGTATAAGGGTCATTTTTGTAATTTTTCTTGTAACTTATTTCTTTGATGTGTCTTAATAAAACAAGGCCTCCCCAATTTTTAGAGGGGCCCATAGACATAGCCCACATTTGAGTGAAATCTATAATCAAACCATTTGTGTGATTTTGATCTCATGGTTTCTTTATGATTGCCACTTCGTTTTCATGTGTTAAGTTACTTGGTTAATATGCTATTTTATATGCAATTTTGATTACATCCTTGAAGTTAAAATATATGGATCAAGTTTCGTATCAAATTAGGTCTTCTTGATGTGATTTTCATGAGTGAATGTTAACCAAGAATAAGCTCAAAAGAGGTTAAGGAAAACTAAAATCCTTTGATCCTGAAGTGGGGCGTGCACCATGAAGACAAAACATGGAAAATGAGGAATCTAAAATGGAGGAAGAGAATTTACCACAAGATCTTCTTCACCATGGTAGAGAAGGTTGACAAGTTATTTGTAGAGTATGAGAAGACAATCAAGGCTGAGAAGAAAGAGCTAGATGACCATGTCTTGGAAAATCATGAAGGTGGAAGAGGAGATCCTCCTAAACTGTTCTCTCCATCATCTAGTGAAATTTCTTCTTCTACTTCTTCTCATCACTCTAACAAGAATCATAGGAATACATCCAAGAAGCGATTTTCTAAGCTACATGTAACATTCTATTTGTAGACATATAATGGAGAATGTAATGCAGAGAAATTAAACAATTGGATTAGACAGATGAGTGTTTATTTTTGGATTCAGTAGATCGAGGAAGATGAGGCAAAGATCCAATTAACATCTATTGGGATGAGTGGCACCTCTCTTGTCTAATGGTAGAAAATGTTGTACAAAAGAAGAAAAAAATTTGTAATCTCCTTCCTTCTTGGTCCAATTTTGTTTTTGCATTAAAACATTAGTTTTATCATTTGGGTTATCAACAAAAGGATTTAATGGAATGGCAATTATTAAGGAAAGGAAGGGGTCAAAATGTACAAAACTTCACAAAAGATTTTAGAAAAAAATAATTGAATTTGGGCATTTCACTTGATTCACAAAAAATTGTAACAAAGTATATTGGTGCTTTACATCATTGCATCAAACATTCTCTGTTATTATTTGACCCTACTACTATTGATGTAGCCAGTGTGAAGGCCATTCACCTTGAAAGAAAGGGAAAGAATGATAAAGAAGAGTAGCCAAAGAAATCATCTTTTAAACCTCATAATGGCAAGTTCAAAGGAAGAGGCAAGGGAAAGGACAAGAAGGTAGCTACAACTAGGAAGGAGGAAGGATAAAATCCCTCTTGCACACATTGCAATAAGGAAGGCCATGATTATGAACAATGTTGAAAATTACATTTGAAGTTGAAACCAAAGAGATTTGATGTAAAGGGAAAGAAAAATATGGTGGCAACTGCACAATAGGACCTTGGATCTAATTCTGCTAATGATACATTGATCACAGCAGTGGAAACACAAGGTACTCTTTCTCTTCATGCAAATAAAAAAATTGAGTTACATCCAACTACAAGCTCTTCACATGAGTCTCTTGTTAATGAACAAAAAGATTTGAATTTTTCCACATTAGAGTCATAATGAAACATATTACAGTGGAAACCCTATTTGATTCAGGCTCGCAAGAAAAATTGATTTCAGAATCTTGGGTTAAAAGGTTAGGATTAGAGACCAAACCTCATCCAAAATCATACCCGCTTGGTTGGGTGTCTAATAAAGCAAATTTACATGTAACTAAGTAGTGTAGAGATAGATTTATGATTGCATCCAAACTAGTTGATGAGGTTGATATTGATGTTTTACCCTTGGATATCTTTTGTATTGTCTTGTGGAGTCTGTATTTGTATCAGAGGAAAGAAGATTTATTTTGCCATGAAAACAAGTATCATCTCATGAAAGATGAGGTGGAATACGTTATTAGAGCTCATCACACAAAAAATAGTGTCAATATTGTAAGTATAGTTCATATGAAGAGATTGATTAATTCCAGCAAAGGGTGTATACTCATGGTTGTGAGAGAAAAATATTTCGAGACGTCTGGAGCTTTCCAAGGTTGTGATCCCACTCATAAAAAGGAATTGTATGAAATTGTTTCTAATTGTGATGGGATTTTTCAGGAACCAAGTGGGTTTCCCCCAAAGTGTGAGATCCAACATGATATTCACTTGCAGCAGGATTCTCCTTTACCCAACATTTGTATGTACAGGTTGTCAGCCACTAAGATGGAGGATATAAAGAAGCAGGGATAGGAATTTCTGAACCAAGGGATCATAAGGCCAAGTTTTCTCCATGTGGTTCACCTATCGTGTTGGTGCTGAAAAAGGATGGCATATGGAGGATTGGCATGGATTACAGAGCACTAAGAAAAATAACGGTGAAGAATCGATACCCTCTCCCTTGCATTGATGATTTATTAGATCAATTGAAAAATGATATCTATTTCACAAAACTAGACTTGCGCAATCGTTATCACTCGGTTAAGATTACAGAACAAGATGTATGGAAGAATGCATTCAAGACGAAAAAATGGTTGTTTGAATGGATGGTGATTACATTCAGACTATACAGTGCTCTGACCACATTCATGAGGGTGATGAATGATATTTTCATGCATTTTCTTGATGATTTTTTACTTGTGTATCTTGATTACATTTTTGTTTATAGTAGGACATGGGATGATCATGTGTGTCATGTTAAAAATGTGAATGATGTTTTACTAAAAAAAAATTGTATGTAAAAATTTCTAAATGTGATTTTGAAAAGATCTCTTTGGTTTAATTAGGTCACATTGTTGGAGGTGGACAATTGAAAATAGATCCTTCTAAAATTGATGTGATTGTAAAGTTGCCTAGACCCACTAATGTTATAGAGGTTTGTAGCTTTTTGGGTGCAGTATAATGATGGAGAAGGTTCATTTCCAACTTCTCCATCATTGCATCCACCTTACATGCATTGACGAGTGTAAAGAAAACCTTTCAGTGGGGAGGAAAGTAGCAAAAATCCATTGATGCATTGAAAGAGAAGATTAACATCGCACCAATTCGGGCCTTACTTGACGTCTAGTAGCCTTTTGAGTTTGTGACTAATGCCAATGGATACATGAAGGGTGTACTATTGATGTAGTAGAGGAAACCCATATGTTACCATTCAGAGACATTCTCCCAAACTCTTATGAACTGTACCACATATGACAAGGAGTTGTATGCCTTGGTCCAAAGCATGAAGAATTAGAAATACTATTTGATCAACAAGAAGACCATCATTCACACAATTCCTCAACTCTTGCAGTACCTCCAGTCACAGACCAAGGTTAAGCAAGCACATCATATGGATGGGATTCCTTCAACAGTTTCACTTGGTGATAAGATACATGAAGGGCACAAACAATAAAGTGGAAGATATTCTTTGTTGTTCCCTATTTCTGCATCTATAATTTTGCAAAATGCCTCTTTATATTTTTAAATTTAGGTTGAACAGTATGTTGATGATGATGATTTTAAAGATATTTATGTAAATATGACTCATGGACCGCAAGTGGATAATTACCATTTGCATGGAAAGTTGTTGTATCACCTTGGAAAACTTTGTATCCCCACCAATGTATGAATACATGTAATCAGAGAGGCACATATCTCTCTTGTGTCAGGTCATTTTGGTGTAGGGAAAATTTTGTGTTATTTGCAAAGGTTATGTAATTGGCCTCACATGAAAAATTTTGTGACTAATATGAAAAGTGATGTGTGTTATGTTTAGTTAGAAAACCCACTAATAGAAAATTGGGGTTCTACACACCACTCCCTGTTCTGCGTCATCCATGGGAATGTGTGTCAATGGATATTGTAGGTGGTTTTCCTTTGTCTGGGAGAGGTCATGACTATTTGTATGTTGTTGTGGATTGATTTCAAAAAATGTGTGTATTAATTCCTTGTAAAACTATGGTCATTATAGATAATAATACTCATCTCTTCTTCCAATTTGTATGGGTCCACTTTGGGCTTCCCACATCCATTGTGATTGATCAAGACTCTCTCTTTCTTGGAGATTTTTGGATGAGTTTGTGGAGAATGATGGACACCAATTTGAAGAGGAGCATAAAATTTCATCTATAGAATGACGAACAAACAGAGGTTGTCCATCACACAATGATACACTTACTATGAGGCTATTGTGGCAAGTATCCCCAGTTGTGGTATGAGCAACTTCCTTATGTACAACATGCATACAACTAGGTAGTGCATTCATCCACCCAGAGCTCACCATTCGAGACATGCTTTGGTTATTTACTAAAGGATACCTTAGACATGGTCTTTGGAAGAGATGAATTCTCCAATGGGCAAGATGACAGGGACAAAGAATAGAAGTTCATTCAAAAAATTCATATGATTCACTAGGAAATGTAGGAGCATTTGGAGAAGAGTCACGCTCAATACAAAGCCTGAAATGACAAGCACTCGGTCAGTCACCAGTTCTAGGATGTAGACAAAGTGTGGCTCCACATTAACAAAGACAAAATGAAAGGGGAATGAAATAAGTTGCGACCAATCCGATATGGCCAATTCACAATATTGGAGAAGATTGGGGAAAATGATTTTAATCTTGATTTGCCAGCATACATGAATATTTTGTAACACCCTCCTCCCACATCCACCCAAGCAACCATGCCAACTAGGATAAACATTAGATGAGAGGCTACTATGATCAGATTCAACCTCCCATGTGACCTTAAGGAAGTGAAATATATAGAAACATCACACACAACCATCCAAAATAAGCTTCAAAATCCTCCGGAGACAAGTCAGCCACTTAGACAACTTGACCCTTGGTGCCACTATTGTTCTGGATCTCTTAGGCCACACTCTCTCTCATGCTATGGGAAAAGGAGCGACCAAAGACCAAAAGCCACTCTCACAGTCTTGCTTGCTAGCAACTAGACACCAATGTTTCCATTTTTGTGCTAGTGACATCGGGATTTAAGCCACTTTTGTAGGCCTAAAGACTAAGCCACTGCCCATATTGGAGTGATAGATTAGAATTGGTAAAAGTACAGGGAAACAATGATGAAAAATCAATCAGCTGAATAAGACCATAATGAGCCCCCTAGTAGCTATGACAGACATTTCATCAAACACATGATCAACATGTAACCTACAGGTGTAAACAACATAATTAAGTGTAGGGATCTCATACTTATTTGAGAATCGCTATGAACCATTGTTCCCTCATGTCAATTGTTGCATTATCATATATTAGGTCATAGACACATTATCCATTAATGTACAACTAAAACCATGTTGAGAGTCATACATAGTTGTTGACATAAAATATACATATAACCAACATAATAGGAACATAAATACTGTACAAATATCGGCCATCCAAATCCACATATACATCAATACAATTGCACATGAAAATCAAGGGAATGAAATTCCCATTGACCAATGCAATGAACCAATGAGAGATAGGACTATCACGTTCCACCTGACTATAGATTGACTGAGCCAAGTCTCTCTTCAGCATCATCCCTGTGCCATATTTCAGGCATGAATGTGGGACTCATAGAAAACACCAAAAACACCAATAAACATGGATTCCATTGGAGTTCTCTACCTACACTGTGAGGAATTTGAGTGCCTCATAGTTTCTCAAGCTTTACTGCAATCCATAGTCCAATCGAGGGATCACTAGGCCCTACACCGAGACATACTCTCAAGGATTTACCGTGCATCCCATCCTAGGACCATTAGGCCCACGAAGAGAAAATCCACCTCTTGGCTTTACTGTATATCCTGCCATTCATCAACAAGAATTCCTAGGCCCACCAAGGCACACAATCTGGCTCTACCACAACCCATAGTCTGGTTCAGGAGTTACTAGTCCAGTGGCTTTGTGATCCACCATACGGTTCAGGGACCACTATAACATGTATTTTTCAATTCAGAGATCCACTACACTCAGCTTTGAATCCAATTTTCCGATCCCACATATATCGAATGAGAGAACCCATCTCATAAAAGAAATCAAGAAATGGAAAGGCTAGGCTGAAAATACTGTCACACCTGGAAAAACCTGTGTCATGATAGAAAATAAACACATGTGATCCCATGCATGCCAAATCTAGAAAGGAAAATAAACATGCAAGTCGATACCTGCAATGAAGCTTATTGTAGCTGCTTGATCCTTCCTTTCCCTGCTTGATCTTTATTTCTTTCTTCCTTCTTTTTATTTATTGCTCCAATGCCAAAGTGCTCCAAGAAAAATCTATGTGTCTAAGAGTGAGAGAGAGAGAGAATAATGAGAGAGATCCAAAAATGAACTTATCAAACCTTGTCCATTGATCCTCAAAAGCCTTTTTATCAATGAGGCCTCTATTTTCTTCATTTTCCATTATTTTCATTTCATCTTCCCTTTCTCCTAATATCCTTTTTTTTCATAAATAAAACGCTAATAAATTCCCCATGCCTTTACAAATCCTTATCCATTGCCTTTTCAAATTTCCTTAGCCATAAACAACCAAATAAACACCCACATCAAGATGTCTTGCTAATTATTCATCTTGGAATATGTGCCCCATCATCTGTGCTATTAATATATTTTTACATGGAATTTTCACTAGGGTCATTACAGAACCCTCCCACTTGGGGGAACACCATCCTTGGTGTTCAATGGCACCTATAACCAACAAGATCATTGAAAAAAAAACACACTACCCATGGAGCTTTATAACTTAGCTCGTTGTCGTATATATAATGAAAGACTGGTCAAAACCAAAACATCATGACAACATGACAACATATCGCATAGTGGAGCTTTATAACACAACTCATTACAATTTTTGCAATAACCACATATACACATACAAATTTTCTTCAACCAACAAATAATCATACTATCTATGGAGCTTTATAAATCCAGCTCGATACAATATTTACAATAGTACACACATATACACATTTTCACAACCAACAAATAAAGGGATACGATGCCTGCATCTGCAACAAGGGAATCCAGAGGCTTACAACTCAACCCTAAAAGTAATACTAGGATTCACCTCCTTGCGAGGAAGTCCAAAAACCACTATAATTTCAAATCTCCATCTAATGTCCAGTGCTACAATCTTGTGCTACTTGTCCTCTCAGCAAACATTTATTGACTCATTGTTCTAGGGCACACTCCCAATGTGCATATGATTCCACTTGGCAAGGCTAACGAAAAAAAAAATCAATAACAACCTTCCCTTTTCTGCTACACAGTCCCTCAAGAAATTCGATCACCCCTTCCACGCAATCAATCACCTTCCAGGATCTGCTGGCACCACCATCTTGGGAAGTCCATACCTTGGAAAGTCTTCCTCGCATCAAAAGATACAAATATCAAGGCATATACCTACCTCAAAACTATCATACCAATCACAGCATGCTCATGGAAATCAATGGACACTACTGGGTACTTGTGTCCCACAATGACCCCACTCCTAAATGGTTTACTAGCGTATTGTTGCTTATTTCAATTTCATTCACTACTGCTGCTAATTCTTGTAGTCAATTTCAACCATCCAACCGAGCACGTTCATGCATTCCTGTTTCAAGCACAGAAATTCCATTAGATTTAAAATAAATAGAAATAAATTCACATCATACCTCATTGTAGCTTGCCAATAGGATACACTTGACATTTTATTCACTTCCTATCACAACAAGTCAAACCAATTGTTTTATCAAAACATCATGTATAAACATATCACATCTAGTTAACTCGAAACACAACCATCATATATCAACATTATAAATCACACGTAACCTTCAGAAACCAAAATCATAGATCACATATAGTCATCATATACCAGAATCATAAATCACATGCATAGTAAAACTGAAATAATATACCCATACTTATCCTTTAATTGATCCATACTTATTCATTTGTTCTTTCGGTACGCACACTAGATCAATTTACGCACTTGAAAACACTCAATTCCTTCTCCTCAAACGTGTGCACACACATGTAGTGTACATCACACCCATACAATCTACACACGAAATATAGTACCATGCAATAATTGCATCCACACCTAACATACAATGCATATACCTACACCGAGTGCACAATGCAGTATATACGCCTACACCCAATGCACAACACAACACAATACATACTCCTACGTCTGATGTATGATACAACACAATGCATATACATACACAATGTACATCACAAGACATACATTCACACACAACTTAAGACACCACAAAATGCATACACATACACCCGATATATAGCACAACTCCTCTGTCTATACTGGATGTACAACACCACACAATACATGTACCCACACATAGTACAACACAATGAGGACACATGTCATGGTACCATGAATGCACAATGCACATACATAGTACAACATGCCCACAACATAGCATGTATTACTTACACTCAATCTGACACGTACACCAGTGCCACATGTACCAAGCACCACCTTAACAACATGTGCACAACATCACATGTACATGGCACCACATGCACAACATGTACACGGCACCACATGTACATAGCGCCACATGCATGACATCTATACAACACCCCCTCAACATAGTGCCACTTGTACAACATGTACACAACACCACATGCACACAAAACCTCTTGTATAATCATGCATACCACACCATAGGTTCATAGCACCATGTGTACAATATGCACAGAACACCACATGTACATAGAACTACATATGCAACACGTATGTAGCACCATCTATACACAATACTACATATACCACATACACAGAGCTCCATATGCATACAACACCACTTATCCATCATGCACACAATACAATATATACACAACGTTGTATATCCAATATGAACGTAGCACCCTTTGTACCCAACATTGAATATGCAACATTCTTACAACATTATTTGTGCAATCCTATACAAAACATTTCATAAATGACATGTACACACACTATATACACATAACACCGCATGTACACACATCATAGATTCAACATGTACAATGTATACAACATATGGACAATAGTAGTACCACAAATCCAAACCACATTGTCCTTACCAAGAAACCTTGCTTTCAGTGTCTTATCCGTACTTATCCTGGCACCTCGCAAACCACACTGCTTTCATTTTGTTGATGTATCCCTTGGTATAACCTGTCCATAACATAATCATAGGCATAACACAAGAATACAATATAAATCCATATTCACATGATACTGACCTAATATATTTGTCATGAATACTCTTCCCACTTGATTCCTCATAGCCCGAAACATCTTTATGCCATTCGCCTCCATAAACAATCATTCTTCCACAAGAACGATTCTTGATGATCTATCAGATAGTGACAAAGATACATGGATACATACATACATACATACATACATATATATATACATACATATATATATATATATAATATATATATATAATATATATATATATATATGTATGTATGTATGTATGTATGTATGTATGTATGTATGTATGTATGTATATCATATATATATATTATATATATAATATATATATATATATATATATATATATATATATATGTAAACATTAGCATAAAGAATCACGATCCTGTGAGACAATGATATGTGCACACACATATATATACACATAAATGTTAGCATTAATAATCGTGATCCATGAGGACCCTGTCAAACATGACATACATACACACCTACATGTATACATATATAAATACCAGCATAATCATGATCATAACCTAATTACCAGATATCAAGGTCAAGGTTTAAGAGAACTTTCGTTATTCATGCAACACATGTGCAACCTTAAGAATAGTTGTTCCCAGTATAGCCAAGTAATCTGATGCCTCAAATCCATTTACTTTACCTTTTTGGTTACCTTTCTTATGACTATACTGCCACTGTCCATTTACACCAGTGGAACGAACCAATCCAATCGATTGTCATAATCCTACCTTCCACTAGGCTTACTCATCCACAAAGCTTCATATGAATCTCACATTACCTATTGGGTACCACACAGTTCTTACCAAGCTCCATCAACTTTCCTCTTTCTCGACCAATTCCCAAGACTAAAAACTGAAAATGTAAGCACAAGCAACAAGCAAGAATAAAAGCATGAAAACCAAAAGCAATATGACACTACAAAAAGTGGCATGATCATGCACTAGACATAATGAAACTACAAATCAAGCGCAATAAAATCACAAAATAACAAAGCACAATACTAACAACAGACACCATGGCTCATTCCCCATGGTTCCTAGGGATAGCTCAACCTAAGCCTTCTTCAATATCTCATTTTAGCCTCTTGCCATGTAATGCCCTACATCATACTACCATAAACACATAACTGTCAGTGCACAAATAAACATAACAACATACAATTTACGTTACCTTGTTATGCCAAGCACATTGCTTGCAACTGAAGACATCCATGTCATCTATGAAGGGACTCCAATCCTTTCGCAGATCCACCTGTAACAAAATACTAGCTAATATACCTGTTAAGAAGAATCCTTGTATGCAAAGCACTCATTTGTTTTGATTTGGGGTTTTTCCCAATTCCTTTCTTTTTCCCTTTTTACATTTTTTCAATCAAGGCTTATTATGCATTGTCACATCATCCAAGTGCTATTTATATAAACACATCAACCATTACCTTGCCACACTAATACCAAGCATGTTTCCTACAATTGCTCACACATGTCAACCACATGTTCCAAATATCACGACAATCATATGTATCAATTTGCCTTTACCGAGACTAACGATCATTTCATAATCCATAACCAACTCATAGTCATTAGACATAATGCTACAACTATCAACTATGTTCAAGTACATATCTATTGTCTCAACACATATGTCTAAGTAAAACCATGTTAAAACAAGATCATTTGAACACATACTCATATTGTACAATTCATCAAACATTCAACCAAGTTTCTACCATACCATTTTAAATAAATCAACTAGACAACATAGTCAAACACTCAATTACCAAATATATGACATAAGAAAACTCATACCTTAATGTATCTTAGGGGAGGTGATCTTGTCTGCACAATCAATATAGGTTAGCATGATACAACTTCACAACATATCAACTCTAACATAAATCATGATATCCATAACAGTAATTAACTAACATGTTCACATCGTAATCTCATAAACATTTGTTTATCATGCATAACAATCACATATGTATGATCAATCTAGATTATTACGACACCATATCACAAATATGTCAACTCATACATGAATGTCGAAACAATAACCATCTACATAGGTCAAACCAGGTTAACACAATACATATGTTATGCTCTTAACCTGCAATACGATACTACAATACCAAATATGCGAAGAAGTATACCCATAACATAGAACAATGAGAAGTAGCAGCAAGTATTTTATTATTTAGAAAGCAATGTTCACTTGCCTCTTCGAGGGGGCAACCTCCAATAGAGCTGAGCTCAATTACAAAATAAGACACGAAGCTCCTCAAGGGAGGTCTCTATCCTTTATATAGGATTCATACATGCAATACCATGGGGCAATACCATGGTTCTTATTAATACCATCTATCTAATACCATGGCCCATTTGCAACTAATTGTGGTCCCTTCATTAAATGTGGGTCAACCACTTACAATTATTAATATGGGATTTATTGACTCTTTAATTAACTATAACTATGACTCGATCTTAATACATAAATAAGGGGGTTAGGGTTGGACCCTGACATGCCCTCCCCCATAAGAATAGCCTTGTACTCAAGGCTAAAGCTGCGGAAATTACTGAAGGATAGTGGTTGGTTCCTAGGTTGCATCTTCCGGAGAGGTGTCTTTCCACTTGACGAGGAATTCCCTTATCATGCGGCTGCGTAGGTGCCGTTCTCGTGTGTCAAGAACATGTTCAGGCTGGAGCCAAATTGACCCTTCTTCATCCACTTCAGGTAGATTGGTTTGAATTCTAGAATGGTTCCCAATCACTTTCTTGAGGCATGAGACATGGAAGAGTGGATGGATTTTTGCAGTGGGTGGAAAAACTAGCTTGTAGGCGACTTCTCCAATTCGTTGAAGTACTTGATATGGTCTGTAGAATTTTGGAGATAATTTCTAACAACCCTTTTCTTTGAGTGATGTTTTCTTATATGGTTACAACCTCGAAAATGCCTAATCCCCTTCTTGAAATTAGCGTTATGGGTGATGTTGATCTGCCTATTGCTTCATGCGGTTTTGGGCTTGATGAAGATTCTCTCTAAAGTGGGCCAGCATGGTTGTGTGGTTCTATTGGAGTTGATCCATTGCTTGTACCTTTGAGCATCCCTTGATATAAGAAGTAGGGGAAGGAGTAAGTTGACCATAAACTGCTTCATATGGAGTCATTTTGGTGGTCGCATGATGGTTGGTGTTATACCATCATTTGGCTAGAGGTAACCACTATACCGAGAGATGTTTCTTTTCTGAAGTGAAACAACTAAGTTAGGTCTCTAGACATTTGTTGACTGCTTCAGTTTGACAATCATTTTGTGGATAATAGGAAGTAATGAGTTGTAGTTGGCTACCTTGTGGCTGGAAGAGTTCCTACCAAAATTTACTGGTGAAGATCGGGTCACGATCAGACACAATGGAAGTGGGCATGCCATGCAATTTGAAGATATGATCCATGAAAGATTGACCGACCAAATTCGGTGTAAAACTGTGGGGTAGGGTGCAAAAATGAGCATACTTAGAAAGTTCATCCACAACCACCATGATGAATGACTTGTTTCCTGACTTTGGAAGACCCATAATGAAATCCATAGAAACCTCTGTCCAAATTGAGGCCGGGGTGGGCAATGGCTATAATGTGCCTGGTGATTTGACTATTTCTCCTTTATGGCACTAACAGATGTCGCATTCAGCTACAAAAGTAAGAATGTCTTTTTTCATGCCTATCCAAAAAAATAATATTCAAGTGCGAGCATACCTCTTCTGAAAGCTTGAATTTCTTGCAGTGGGAGATGAGTGCAACTCCGCTGAAATAAAGCTTTTGAGGGTGGATGTTGGTGATATTATGACTCTATCCTTGTAGAAAAGAATCTCATCCTGCCACGAGTAGCCCACTGTGGAATTTGTATCCACCTGAAATTGATTAATGAGTTGGGAGAGCCAGGGATGTGAAAACCATTCCTTGTGAGCCTCTTCAATCCATTCTGGAATGGGAAAGGAAATTGCGAGCAGGGTACTTTCCTCCTCAAATTAGCATAATAGCACATCTGCTACAATATTTTCCCGCCCTTTCTTGTAAAGTATCTCATAATCATATCCCAGCATTTTGGCAAGCCATTTATTTTGTTGTGGAGAAGATAGGCGTTGCCCCAAAACAAATTTAAGGCTTTGATGGTCTATACAGATTTGGAAACGTTGGCCCAATAATTATGGTCACCAGGTATCTACTGCATGTAAGATGCCAATCATCTCCTTCTCATAGGTAGATTGTCCGAGATTCTTCCCACTTATTTGTTGGCTCATGAGGGCCAAGGGTCGATCTTCTTGCATTAAGAACACCCCAATACCCGTACCAAAAGCATCACATTCAATCACAAAAGATTTGGTGAAGTCAGGTAGTGCTAATACTGGAGTGGAACACATGTCATGTTTGAGAGCTATAAAGGCATGTTGTGCTTCATCATTCTAGAGGAATGAATTTTTCTTGATGAGTTGAGTGAGGGGCATAGAAATGCGACCATAATTGTAGACAAATTTGCGATAGTAGCCTATGAGACTCAAAAATCCTCTCAAGCTCTTCAAGTTCTTTCATTGAGGCCAATCCTACATTGCCTGGATCTTTTTGGGGTCCACCCTAACACCTTCATGCCCCACAGTGTGGCCCAAATACTCAACTTCTTCCATGCCAAAAGAGCCCTTGGACATCTTGAAACAATTTATGCTTGCAGAGAAGTTGCAAGAGTATATCTACATGCTGAAAATGTGTGGCCCAGGTGCGATTGTAGATGAGGATGTCATCAATGCAAAAAATGACAAATGTTCTGAGATATGGTTTGAGTAGGTGGTTCATAAGCCTTTGGAAAGTGGATGGGGCATTTCAAAGACCAAATGGCATGACCAGGAACTCATAATGGCCTTCATGAGTTCAGAAAGTAGTCTTTGGAATGTCTACTTCTTTCATGTGAATTTGGTGATAACCTGAGCGAAGGTCGAGCTTAGTAAAAAATTGAGCCCCATTTAGTTCATCCAGCAAGTCATCGACAACTGGGATGGGAAATTTATCTTTGACCATCAACTTATTGAGGGCCCTGAAGTCTGGACACATACGCCATTCCCCATCTTTCTTGAGCACCATGACCATTGGCGATGAATAAGGACTAATGCTAGGACGAATGACGCTTGCTTCCAAGAGTTCCTTCATGATTTTTTCAATTTCATTCTTTTGGGTGAATGGATATCTATATGGGCACACATTTGGTGGTTGGCCCCTGGGACCAAAGTAATGCTATGATCATGTTCCCGTCTCAAGGGTGGAAGCGCATGAGGCTTGTCAAAGACTGGCCGATGGTTGTTTAAGATCTATTGCATGTTAGGATGAATATGAAGAGAATTAGGTTCGAAGGCTTGGATGGCATTAAATTGGGCTATAACTCCATGGTGGCCCTTTTTTAACAATTTTTCCATCCTATGTGAGCTGATGATAGAGGGAGCTCCTGCGTGGAGTTTGCGGAGGGTATCTGTGTGGTTGTTCTACTTAAATCTCATACATAACTCCTGGAAATCCATTGTGATTGGGCCAAGTGTGGAAATCCATTCAGCACCTAGGACAATGTCGCACCCTCCCATGTGTATGCCAAACATGTGGGTCTTTAACTGATAATCCCCCATTTGAAGTTTGAAATTTTCACAATGGCCTTCACATTTCATTGTCCCCCCATCAGCAACTTGGACCTGAAAGTTAAAAACTACTCAGACAAAACAATGCACTGCTTCCGTGACTCTTTGATGGATAAAGTTATGTGTACTACCACTATCAATCAAGACTACTACCAGGCGATGCTTAATAAAACCTCTGATTTTGAGAGTTTGGGTAGAAGAAATCCTTGCCAAAGCATGCAGCGAGATAACAGGTTCTTTAGGTACATTGTCCTTCTGGTTGTCCTCTTCTTCCTCCTCTAGTTCCTCAAGTAGTGGGGCTTCCTTCAATGAACTGTGATCAGTAGCATTAATTTGAAAGAATTTGGGCTCCTTGCATTTATGCTCGAGGGAGTATTTCTCATCACAGTAGTAACACAATCCTTGCTTTCTTCTTTCCACCATTTCTATTGGTGACACCATTTGAACCTTGAGTGTTTGGGTAGTGATTTGAGCCTAGGTCGGGCGACCCTTGGCTATGAAATTTGGGCAATTAGACTGGGCCACTAACACACGTTCTACTTCATGAGCTATCCTACAAGCATGCAATCGTGAGATAGGGTGTTGCAGTCGGACGTGGGCTTGTATAGCTTCTTTGGGACCACTGACAAAAAATTCCAAGTAAAACTCATAGTGTAGACCTTCGGTGTGGAAAGCTAAGGCTTCAAAAGCTGTAATATATTCGTTCACTGTTCTTGTCTGTTGAAGCTTAGTGAGACGACCCAGAAAGTTAGATTCATGGTCAAAGCGATTCGTAAGAGATTTTTTGAATGTCTACCAAGTCAAGGGCCTTCCATAGCGACGTTGATGCCATTTCCACAATTGCCATCTATCATTGTCCAAGTACATGCTACCAACACTAAGCTGAGTCGCATCATCCATGATGTGATTCAATGAAAAATATTGCTCCATTTGTGCTAGCTATGTGGCCAGGTGAGAGCCATCAAATTTATACATGTCTAGCTTGGGTGGTCACAGCTGGGATTGTTGGTGGGTGCCAAAAAGGTGAAGAGACTGGCTAGACTTGCCCTCAATGTTTTCATTGCTAATATATGCCTCCACATGTTCCTCCATCTTTCCCTTTGAGAGTGTGTCAGTTAAGTTCTTCAGCGACAACAGTACATCATTCAATGTTGATTGAAGGTTGTCGATCCTCTCATTGGCCATAGCTTGAGCTCTAGTTTGTACCATGCACTGATCTGATGCACTTGAAATTTGGGACCACCCAAAATTTTTGGCACTAACAATTGAAAGGTACCTCCTTACTCAGCTCATCGACCTGATTCTTATGGGCTAAGTCTCCAATAAGCGTCCTAGGGGGTCTCAAAACGGAGTGTTACTCCTTGCTTAGGAATACTGTAGTAGTCGAATCCCAGAAAAGTCAATGTTGCCCAAAGTCCTGTGAAAATCATGCCCAAGTATAGGAGCCCACACAATTAGTTAGATCTGAATGGTAGATCTTATTGTTGTGACGGTTATAGAGCGCAAACTACTAGATCTAGATGGCAGATCTAATAGATTTGAATGGCTGATCTGATAGATTTGAATGGCGAAACTGATTGAGGTTGGTGCAACAAAACCCCACCTACGAGATATTATTTGGAAAAGATGATCTGCAATCTAGAGATAGAGAAGGGAACTATGGTCTTCAGGAGTGTTAGGTGCTATAGATCACAATATACATAAGGGTCTAACAGTAGTACTCGGCCCAATCTTTTAGGGCACTAACCAAGGAGGATCAACTGTACCCTTAGTCGTACAACCTGACTACCCTATCATACGCACGAGTAATCTCCCTGAGTGTTGTTCTCGGTGTTCTGTAGCAGCAAGATGGCCAACGGTTTATCTATGGTGAGGTTTCAAGGGAGCCTAGGGGGCTTCCAATATACCCAGAGGGTATTTGGAAGACAGTGCATGCGTGGTTTTGTCTAATGCGCTACTACTTGAAGGGGTACTCATAGGGGTTACAAGAGAGTCGAACAAGCATAACCACCTCTTGTATTTCCTGAATGCATGCATCCCAAAATCCATAGGTTTATGTGCTCAATGACAGATCCCATGGTTTAAATACTTCGGAACACGTCTCTAGCCAAAAAAAAAAAGATTGCTAAAAATTGAAGATCCCATTGGCCCTGGAAAGTGCTTTGATACCACTTTTTATGCTCTTAACCTACAATACGATACCATAATACCAAATATGCGAAGAAGTATACCCAGAACATAGAACAATGAGAAATAACAGCAAGTATTTTATTACTTAGAAAGCAATGTTAACTTAGCTCTTCGATGGGGCAACCTTCAATAGAGCTGAACTCAATTACAAAATAAGACACGATGCTCCTAAAGGGGAGTCTCTATCCTTTATATAGGATTCATACATGCAATACGATGGAGCAATACCATGGTTCTTATTAATACCATCTATCTAATACCATGGCCCATTTGAAACTAACTATGTTCCCTTCATTAAATGCCGGTCAACCACTTACAATTATTAATATGGGCTTTATTGACTCTTTACTTAACTATAACTATGACTTGATCCTATTACATAAATAAGGGGGTTAGAGTTGGACCCTAACAGTAACTAAAATGTTCACATCGTAATCTCATAAACATTTGTTTATCATGCATAACAATCACATATGTATGATCAATCTAGATTATTACGACACCATATCACAAATATGTCGGTTCATACATGAATATCGCAACCATAACCATTTGCATAGATCAAACGAGGTTAACACAATACATATAACACCAAGATCTTCAATGCAATGAACAGAACCATCACGTATATGACCAATCCAAATTAAAACATCAAGATCTCAATGAAATAACCCTAATCATCAAGTTAATAGGATATAACAACAATAAACTATATATCGTGTTCATCCACAACATATAACCTAATCATCAAGTTATCTAACATAAAACAACAATAGAAATGCATACAATCACAGGATACAATCATTCTTGACTGTCCGACTTATGCTAATCAACTATCTTCTATCATGTAAGTAACTAAAACATCAATAGATATGTACATAAACCGAATGTATATAACACTAATGCATATAACAATCCTTAACTTACTTACTTGAATTCCCAACATGCAAAGATGTATGACGATATGATTTTATCCCAAAGTCTAACATTGCAACCTCATTATGATGATTTGCATCTCCTGCTCTATCTCAGCCAACACAATAGCATCATAACAACCAATAGCATCATGATAACCTAAATTGCATGCCATGACTTCACAAGGCATGTGTGACGTACATTTCATGCATAACTATAACCAAGACAATGCATGCATAACAAATTCATATAGATGTATAACACACGAGTACAAAAACATATATACATCATTCTAGCTAGAGTCCAGTCATCAATGCATGACCATATCAATTAAAAAAACCATGACCTCATGCATGACAACAACAACCACATCACATGCACTTGATATCATGTGAACATTATCATGCGTAACAATGCATAATCAACCATGCACACATGAAGACATACTCCATGAGAACACCTTCAACCTTCACATGCCGACATCACTACAACCATGATCAACACCATGCAAATGAAACAAGCACATGAACTACAAGCATAAGAGACACACATGAAATTGACATGAAAGCACGATCAACACATAGCCCAAAGAGAGTGCAACCACACTTTGATACCAATCTGTAACACCCTCCTCCCACATCCACCCAGGTAACGAGGACAACCAGGGTAAAGATGAGACGAGAGGCTAATATGATTAGATTCAACCTCCTACATGACCTTAAGGAAGTGGAATCGACAGAAAAATCACACACAGTCATCCAACATCATCTTCATAATCCTCAAAAAACATTTCAGCCACTCAGACAACCTATCCCTGGGTCCCACTGTAGTTCTAGATCTCTTAGGCCATGATCTCTCTCATGCTATGGGCAAGGGAGCGACCAAAGACCCAAAGTATCTCTCACAAACTTGCCTGCTAGTGACCAAATATCAAATATGTTAGTTCTATGCTAGTGACCACATGATTTAACTCACTTTTTCAGGCCCAGAGCCCAGGCCACTACCCATAATGGAGTGACAACTTAGAATCAGGAAAAGTATAGGAAAACAATGATGCAGAAGCAATGAGATTAACAAGACCATAACTAGACCCCTACTAGCCATGACAGGATTTTTGTCAAACACATCATCAACATGTAACCTATAGGTGTAAACAACAAAATTAAGTGTATGAATCTCATAATTATCTGAGAATTGCTATGAACCATCTTTCCCTCATGTTAATTTATGCATTATCATATATTGGGTCATAGATGCATTATCCATTCATGTACAACTAAAAGCATGCCGAGAGCCATACATAGATGTTGTCATAAAATATACATATAACGAACATAATAGGAACATAAATACCATAAACATATCAATAGTCAAAACCCACATATACATATATGCATTTGCACATGAAAATCAAGGGAATAAACTTATTAAAGAATGTGATGAACGAAACAGATATGTGACAACCACATTCCACCCAAACATAGATTGGTTGAACCAAGTCTCTCTTTAGCCAATCAGCCCCATGTCATATCCAATCATGAATGTAGGACTCATAGAACACACCAAAAACACCAATCAACCTGAATGCCACCAGATCTGTCCACCTACACTGTGAAGAATTTGAGTGCCTCCTAGTCTCTCAGCCTTTACTGAAATCCATAATTTGATCTAGCGATCACTAGGCCCTACATCGAGACATACTCTCCAGGCTTTACTGTGCATCCCATATAATGAGCACCAATATTGCAGCAAGAATGCTGCAACTCCTAAGATACCAACTTTACTTTATCAACCTGGGGTTTGTACAAACTTGGAGGTTACAATGTTGTATACACAAGTAAAAGTGATGGTTTTGCCTTTTGTCACTGTTCAAATGGTGAGATACCACTAGGGTTTTAAAGCCAGACTTCGATGGATTTAGAGGAAGCTTGGTTCCTTGATGAAAGAAATAGAAATCTACTCTAAGAGAGGGCTGACCTAGTGTAATAATGTGAAAGACTGAAATTCAATGCTAAGGCACACCATTTCCTAATTAACTTCTAAGAGCTATGCTTTGCAATCATGCTAAATTAACATGAACAAAATGCTATTTTCCTAATCATCAAAGTTAAAAACATCAAAATTCACTGTTATGCATGTAAAAGACTGTAATAAATATGTTTTTCCTTTTTCTGCTTTTCATGAAAAATCAAGTGTGCAAGCTAATCTCTTTTGGTGATGTGGCAGGTGGCTTAGGGATGCTGGCAGATGGCTAGAAGGTTCAGGATACGGTTGGAAGGTTTGGGATACCCTTGGGTGACCTTGGGTGGCTTCCTAGAGGTTTTTTCTCAATTCAGCCTCAAAACAGGCCACTACAAGAAAACCTACAGGATGTACTAGAAACATACATGATTCCCTATATTTCTACAAGATACAACCGAGAGAAAAAAGATGGGTGTTGGAGGTGATGGAAGGCTTAGGTGAGGTGGTCAATGGGTGGAATGTAGTGAGAAAATTCATAGGATCACTCAAAACCCAAAACCAAGTTTAGGAGATGGTTGGATTTGTTCAACATGCTTGGCGGAATTTCTATGTCAAATGATGAAATTGGTGAAGTTCTTGATGAAAAAAAGGAATGCCTATGGGTGAATGCAGTTGGAAGGTGGTTAATTGCTATAAGATCTCTTTATATATCTGAAACACCTGTCCTACATCAAACATGTGTAATTTCAAAAAAGTCATGTAAACAAGAAGAATTCTCATGAGCTAGCAAAGCAAAATTTAATGAACTAACTGTCTACCTTATGCATGAGGAAATTGCTAAATAAAATGGAATCATGGATGAGATATACTGCAAGAATTAATATAGAAGAGATGAAAATGAAATCCTACACTTGCAAAACTAATTAAATGCTGGTTCAACTACAGTAAACTCTAAACCTTATGAAAGTACTGGAAATCTATCTTTTTGGGGCTGCATAAGCATCTTTCCTCAAATCACGATCCTAGAAGGAAGAGTTTAGTCTAGGACACCTACTAAAAACTTTGTGGTGCTTCTTTTATCCTGTCTAACCTGCTACTGGAGTAAGTCACAAATGGAAGAAACCTAATAAACAATTAATCAAATATACACTACTTGGAATGAAATACTTCTAAATATAGTTTAACCATGAATCTATGAAACTAAGCTAAGCATATAGATACAAGAAGAGGAGCCTTTGATACTATGGTTGGGCCCTAACACAAGAGCTTTAGCCCTATGAGTTAACTCAGCACTGGATCAAGAAAAAAATCATTTTTATTACCAAAACAGAAAATTACATCATAGTCTTCCACAAGTCTGGAGCTCGAAAATAACTAGAATTTCTACGACAGAAATTTGAATCCTAATGAGGCTTTAGGCCTCTCTACTTAGACAACTAAAGTCCCCAACGACTTCCTTAAATTTAGGGAGGCTCAACTCCTAAACTCGATATGAACTAACTCTTTTCCTATCACTTTCTCGACTGCCTTTTGATCTTCATGACTTGGTTGCTTGCACTCTGAGATGGTGCGATTAATGGATATTCGAATGGTGGAGGAGTAAATGAGGAGGGTTTACCTCCTACAATCTCTCTCCCTTGTCCCATTCTAGTTTCAAACCTTAGTCTTGCCAAAATTCCTTCATTTTTTTCTTCCAAACCTATATTCAAAGCATATTAGATCGGTAGGAATAATATCTCACTTTAACTTATCTCATTAAACAAGATATAATCGAACACATGTAATAAGTTGTGAGAAGAGTTGGTTTGACTAAGCTAGGAGGTGAATTAAGGCCCATATAATTACCCAATGATGAGGATCCTCACCATCCACGGACCGCTAGGCCCAATGGAGAGAAAATCCATGTCTTTGCTTTATCGCATATCCCACCATTCACTGATCAGGATTCCTAGGCCCAGTAAAGCACACAATATGGCTTTACTACAACCGACAATTTGGTTCAGGGGTTACTAGGCTAGTGGCTTTGTGATACATAGTCTACTTCATGGACCACTAGACCATGTGTTTGTTAATTTAGAGATCCACCCCACTCAGCTTCGAATCCAGTCTGAATATCCACATAAATTGAATGAGAGAACCCATCTCATAAAAGCTATCAGGAAATGGCAAGGCTAGGCTGAAAATACTGTCACACCTTGAAAAACCCATGGCATGGTAGACAAGAAACACATGCAATCCCATGCATGCCAAATCTAGCAAGGAAAATACACATGCAAGTTGATACCTGCAATGAAACCTATTGTAGCTGCTTGATCCTGCCTTTCCTTTCTTGATCCTTGCTTCCTCTTTTCTTCTTTGCCTTTCTTGCTCCAATGCCAAAGTGCTCCAAGAAAACTATAAGTGTCCAAGAGTGAGAGAGAGGGAAAGAATAATGAGAGAGATCCAAAACTGAATTGATCAAGTCTTGTCTGCTGATTCTCATAAGCCTTTTTAACAATGAGACCTCTATTTTCTTCATTTTCCTCCTCACATGCAAATTGTGACCTTTCATCTTCCTTTTCCCCTAGTTTCCTTTATTTTCATAAATAAAATTCCAATAAGTGCCTCATGCCTTTCCATAGCCTTAGCCATTTCCTTTTCCAATTTCCTTAGCCATAAACAACCAAATGAACACCCACATCATGATGTCCTACCCAACATTTAGCTTGGAAGATATGTCCCATCATCTTTGGTATTTATATATTTGTACATGAAATTTTTACATGGGATTTTATAGAACCCTCCCCCTTGAAGAAGCACCATCCTCAGTGTTCAATGACACCTATAACCAACAAGATTTATGAAAACAAAACATACTGCCCATGGAGCTTTATAACATAGCTCATTGTAGTATTCACATAGAAAGACCTACTTAAAACCAAAACATCATGACAACATGTCAACATACTACATAGTGGAGCTTTATAACACAACTCGTTATGGTATTTACAATAACCACATATACACATACACATTTTCTTCAATCAACAAATAATCATACTGTCTATGGAGCTTTATAAATCTATATCGATACAATATTTACAATAGTGCACACATATACACATTTGCTCAAACAACAAATAAACGGATACAATGCATGCATCTACAACAACGGAATCCAGAGGCTCACACCTCCACCCTCAAAGTAATACTAGGATTGGGCCTCCTTTCTAGGATGTCTAGAATCCACTGCAAAGTCAAGTCTGCATCCAATGTCTAGCACTACAATCTTGTGCCACTTGTCCTCTCAGCGAGCAGTTACCCACTCATTGTTCCAGGTCACACTCCCAATGTGCATTTGATTCCATCTGGCAATGCTAATGACCAAAAAAAATCCATCTCAACCCTCCCTTCTCTACTGCATAGTCTCTCATCCAATCTAGTCACCCCTTCCATGCTGTCACTCACCTTCTAAGATCCACTGACACCTACATCTCTAGAATTCCATCACTTGGCAAGGATTCCTCGCATCGTAAGATAAAAAAATCAAGGCATATACCTACCTCAAAACTATCATACCGGTCATAGCATGCTCATGGAAATCAACGGACACTATTGCGTACTAGTGTTCCACAATGGCCATGCTCCTAAATGCTTTACCAGCGTATTGTTGCCTATTTCAATTTCTTTCAGTGCTACTGCTAATTCTTGTAGTCAATTTCAACCACCCAACTGGGCATGTTCATGCATTCCTATTTCAACCACTTAAATTCCATTAGATTTAAAATAAATTGAAATAAATTCACATCATACCTCATTGGTAGCTTGTCAATATGTACACTTGCATTTTTGTTTGCTTCCTGTCACAGCAAGTCAAACTAAATGTTGGATCAAAACATCATGTATAAACATATCACATCTGGTTATCTAAAAACACAACCATCATATATCAACATCATAAATCACATGTAACCATCATAAGCCAAAATCATAGATCACATATAATCATCATATACCAGAACCATAAATCACATGCATAGTAAAACTGAGATAATATATCAATATTTATCCTTTAATCGATCCTTACTTCTACCATTGTTCTTTCTGTACACACACCAGATCGATTGATGCACCCAACAACACTCAGTTCCTTCTCTTCAACTGTGTGCACAGACACACAGTGTACATCACACCCATACAATCCAAACATTCCATTCAACACCATGCAATGCATGCGTCCACACCTGAGATACAAAGCTTACACCTACACCCAGTGCATAACACAACACAATACATACTCCTACGTCCGGTGTATGACACGACACAACATGTATACATACACAATGTACATCAGAAGGCATACATCTGCATAGAATGTGAGACACCACAAAATGCATACACATACACCCGATATACAACACAACTCATACATATATGCCCAATGTACAACACCACAAAATAAATGTACCCACACAAAGTACAACACAATGAATACATATGTCATGATACCGTGACTACACAATGCACATACATAGTACCACATGCTTGCAGCACAGCATGTATGACATGCACTCAATCCCACACATACACCAATGCCACATGTACCAAGAACCACCTAAACAACTTGTGCACCACATCACATGTACATGAAACCATCTACACAATGTGTACACAATGCCATATGTACACTGCACCATAGTACAACTTGTACACAATACCACATGCATGACATGTACACGAAACCACATGTACACATCGCCACATGCATGACATGTACACATCACCCTCTACACACATCATCACTTGTACAACATGTACACAACACCACTTGTACAATCATGCACACCACACCATATGTTCATAGTGCCACATGTACAACGCGCACACAACACCACATGTACATGGAATTCCATATCCAACATGTACATAGCATCATCTTTACAAAACACCGCATATCCCACACATGCAAAGCACCATATGCATACAACACCGATATCCATCATGCACACAATACAATATATACACAACACCATATATCCAACATCTAGATAACACCCTTATACCCAACACTAAATATGCAACATTCATACAACACTATATGTACCATCCGATACATAACATTGTATAAACAACATGTACACACACTATATATACACAACACCGGATGTGCACATTATTTATGGTGAAGTAAAATTATAAGCGCGGACACAAACGGATTCCTCTAGCCCGATAATGGGTCTAGCCACAAAAAATACATTCTATGGAAGATTCCTTAGGTTAGAATCAATCAAGAGGGTTGCTTATCCTGCTTGATGATGTCTTCGCTTGCTTGCTCCAGCAACCACTCACTTCCTTCAAGCTCCTAAAACAAGTAAACAACAACAACACATAAACATAATAATAGACAAATTGCAATTCAACCTACTTAACAAGTCAAGAAACGTTAAGCCATGAATATGTAATATTACAAAACATGTAGGAAATCAATCGATAGTTGCATATATTAATATTAAAGAGAGATTATAACCATTCGTCTTGACGTTGTAGTCTTCCTTTGACAAGACCAGGTTCCCACACACTTTTGCTAGCATTGCATGATGACTTCAATCAACAAAAGTTTTAAGGTTCTTCCCTTTAGGTTTCACACCAAACCAAACACACTTCTCCCTCACACGACTAGATGGCTACAACTAGTAATAACTTGCTTGTCTAATCAAAATAGTATACTCACACTTAGCCAACACTCTAACTAGCTTGTGCTTGGGAAGAAGGGAGGTTTATATAGGAAAAATGGACGGGAGATGGATACTCTTCTCATGGGAGAAGGACTTATCCCTTGAGGTAGTTACATCATTATAGGGGAAAGGAGCTCAAACTATCATCCCCAACTTGATCCAGCTAAACCATTTACCAAACTTCCGTTACAGAGCTTCTAGAGCTGGAAGCTTTGGCTCTAATTTAAAAAACTTTCCATAATAGTACCGACGTGACTGGAACATAGCTCAGTCGCATCGATTGGCATAGGGAATAGTGGTAATCCATTAGAAAATCACATATTATGGAGCAATGGAACACATAAAATATTGCAAAAATAAAAACACAAAAAACACATAAAACTAGAGAGACACAAATATATGTGGTTCACTCAGTTTGAGCTACATCCATAGAGAAACAACCAGTCCTTCTTTTATTATATTATCCAGAAAACGGAAGGGATACAACCTATAACAGATCCATTGTAAGACCGTCTTTGCTCTCAATCTCTTCTCTCTTCCTCACTCAGAATATAGATATACATAGACGCAATACAATTCCCTCATATATAGTGAGGGGTTGCCTTCTAGGGCAAAAAACCCTAAATTAAGCATAACTTCTACCGTCATATCATCCGCCTAATGAATGGCCCAAAGTGAGTAGAAATAACTAGACTTTTACAAGGCAATTTTACATCTATTTTTAGCTTTGGGGGTGTTTCCCCCGAACCCCCCAACCAGGGGGGCTCGGCCCCCATGAACCCCCGTAGGGGGAACAGGTCCCCCCTGCGTGGAGGGGTGTATAGTCTTCTTGGGGTATACATCCAGCTGAGACCTTTGAATAGAGAAGATAATCAGGCTCCACACCCAACATAATCTCTACACATCGATGCGGGGAAGACAAAGGTCCTTAGCGCTGGTCTTGTAAATTGGGAAAAATAGAGGTTGCAAGGGAAATGGTGCAAAAGGGAAATGATCTGCTCATGAAGAGGGACATAATGGGAGTTTCTTCACGAAGGAAAAGCATGCGGGGTTCACTGTAGAGGTCCTCCAGGATCAAGGAACAGGGAGTATAGGGACAATGACAAAATATTGTGTAACAGATGCCCCCTAAAGCATGAAGGCCGAACTGGAGTGAGGGATGAAATGCTTTATAAATCAGTGTGGGGAATTGGACTGCCGTCAGAAAACCTACAAGCAAGTACAGATACATATACATAAACTGATATCTTTGTTAAATGATACATGAATCATGGTATGGATGTAGCCATCCAGATAATGATCATGTAAATGGATCCATGTATGGGCGTAGCCATCCGTCAAAGAGGATCATAACGAAACCAAGGTATGGTCATAGCCATCCAATAATAATAAGGATCACATATGATAACTCATAGTCTGGTCACAACCAACCATCTGATAGAGACGTGCATATCATCATAAACCATGTCACACCACCTAGAAACCTGGACTTGTATGATATGAGTCGAGGGTCTTTCACTCCAACATGATTCGATTAATGTACATATTCTAGCATGCAAATAGATGTGTTGATGTCGAACATGCTAGAAAGTTGATTGATTACCATTCAATGATGTAAAATGTTAAAAAGCACAAGAGAAACCACCAATGATGAAAATGGCCCTCAAGGTACTATCAACATAATTCACAGAATGTGAATAGAGGAACTGAGGTTGAACATCCATGAAATCACTCGATTGAAAGCCAATGATGTGAAATTTCCATCAAGTCCAAAGAACCTACCATTAGGGCATGCAAGCTCTAAGGTACTGGAAGAGAGTCTCTCGATCAACTTCTCAAATAATGAGTTGAAGTCGACGGAAAGTGACCATGTCAAAGGAGGTCCATAATGAATCCCACATTATTGACGCGATACAAGAGGATGCAAAATGATTTTGGATGATACAGAGAATTAGAGGTAAGTGTAACTGTAGAAAGACAACTCTTGAACATATGGATGACACAACTAGAAGTTTGGAAGTTTTTGGATCCATAGGATCGGTGGTCATGGTGACATAGTAGAGATCAAATGGAAGGCAAAAATCAATGGCCCAAACCTAGGAAGTTCAATGATATAAAGGAGGATGTTCCAACTCGACAGAAAGAAAAGAGTGTCATGTTCAAGAGTAAGCTGCTGACATGAGGATAGACTTCCAAATTTTCCCCAACCATTTTTGGCAAGTACCCCAATTATTTTTTAATCGAAAGGTTGAAGGGGATGTCATATGCTTGCACTGTAACTTCATCCTTCGATGAATCCAACCTAGTAAGTTTAACAAGCCCTAGGAAGGAGAAGCTTTTGTTCATCATGGTGATGAATCCGATGTCGTTTAATAGTTTAATGAGTCTGAAAAAGGTGTAACTCGGTATATTTTTCATGTTTAGAGAGTTTGAAAAATACACGTAAAAGAAAACTCCACATTGTCCATTTTCATACATTTGTGTCTCTCAAGCCTGAAAAAGGTAGAAAACAATACTTGAGGGAACCACTTGACCATTTCAGTCAAGGAGTACCTTTTTTGTAAATAGTGCCTCCTAGCCCGAAAAAGGGGTAAACTTATACTGGGCGCATGACATTTCACATCTGTTAAAGAGTTCAAGATGGCAAGGGCTCGGCCATCTTTTCACTTTTAAAGGGCCGAAAAAGAGCTAAAAGCGAGCCCCCCATTTTTATTCTCTTTAACAAGTCAAAAAGGGACAAATACTCAACAATATTTTCATATGAGTTTAACGAGTCAAGAGAAGAGCTAAAATGTGACTCATCGTCATCATCTAACATCCATCACCTATTGTTGCACAAGTAAGGAAAAGTGTATTATTGAGTCTTTGAGGTAACATAGGTGAAAAATATTTACAAAACCTAATATTTTCATGAGAAAATGAATAAAAAGGGGAAAAGTAAATATATTTTTACCATTTGCCATTTTACCTTTGCAATGAAGACTTTTTACACACTTTTTCCCTAGTTTTTTCGAAGTAGATTATGCGAGATCTGGGAGGTCAATTGGCAAGCCATCAGTTCTAGGTAATAGCCGAAGCTCTGAGCTCCATTTTAATGCTATTCATTTATGTTTCTAGCCATTTTTTTAGGATTTTTAGGGAGCTTTTTGAGAATTTTGTTTGCCCTCTATTAGCATGATTCCATGCCCAGAATCGCGCCGGCCAAGGGTTATTTGGATAACCATTCATGCCAACCAATGCGACTGTTTCTAAAATAGGCATGATGGTGTCGTGGATAGGGCAAGACCATTTCTTCTCAAGATCTAGCCGTCAAAACTTGAATTTTATGTGTCAGAGTTCATCATTAACTTAAATAAATGGCTTTTACAGGAGAAAATTTGCCAAAAATGGTGTATTGGAAGGAAAGAGAACACGAAGAGGTTGATGCCCAAGCATTGAATGATCCAAATTTCCATGAGGCTTTGAGGGCTTGCAAGCTCCTCAAATTTTTCCTTACACCGGGGATGCTACCCTATCCCGAGCTGCTTCGATACTTGATAAGCCGTTTGGACATCAATTGCGAGATTTTTGTCATTGGGGACCAGGAGCTAGAGTTGACAACTTTAGATATCTATTTCATCACTAGACTCTCTCGCAGAGGTGAGCAAATGAAATTGTACAGGTCACGTCTAATTGGGGCAAGAATATCTTCCCTGCTTGTCGAACACTCTCCTGAGGTGCTAAAATCCAAGAGTGGGAAGATAGAGTTTGCTAGTGTGCGGGATCTGACACTGAGGGTGCTTCTATTGAATATAAACAGATTGGCAGGGTCCTAGGTGGAACATGAGACTAACAGGTCAAAGTTCCTTTATGATATTGACTGCACAACTCCTACGATCTTCAACTAGGCAGAGGCCATGAAGATGAACATCAAGCGCTAGTTGTCCAAAGCCAAGGTAGGGAATCTGATGAAATTTTTCTTTGGATCAGTGCTTGTGACCTTTTTCCTAGAATGAGTGCCAATGTTCTAGTATCAGTTGACTGCGGTCGATCCTCCTACGCCATGCGATCGGCGGATGGCCCGCCGGAGTCATCTAATGCCCAGGGTCAATGGGGGTCAGCATATGTCATATCGACCGACATTATTCTCATGTCTATGACAAGAGAAAATCGTCATGGAGGATTGGCCGTATAGCGGCACTAATTTCTATGGAGACCCAGATATTCCCTTACCAGATGGAGAGGACTTCGATGACAAAGGTAAAAAATAAATTTTTTTATTTTTATTTTTTTTAAATTGTTTCTGGTATATGCATGCTTATAACATTTATCTTGTTTGTGTAGATGTTGGACCAAAGCAGCCAACCAGATGTCCCCGATAGCTAGGCGTGTTCCCCATCATATTTATGTTGTTGTGCCTTATCAGGAAGGGAGCGATAACGAGGAGGAGATCGCGAGGAACCTCAAGGGGTTCATTCATGGTATCCTGGAGTATGCTAAGATAAGATACATGCCTTAACGGTACCGGAGGCACACAGTGTGAGTCTCAGATCAGATGTAACCACTATTGAGTCATGTCGCACGAGCTGTCTCATGCTATCATGACCACCATCCGGAGTAGTTCCTAGGTCCATAAATTACATATTTTTTTGAGGCCTGCGTGCCATGGATGTATGAGGCCTGTGAGCCAGAGATGTTATTATAGACACATATTATTTTTGGGGTTTTGATGTATCAAACATTCACACACACACTCACACACACACACACACACACATATATGTTGTATTTTCGTATCTATTATGGTACAAATGGTTTGTCTTATCTTTTACATGTTTCATAAATGTTTATCCAACACGTAATTAGCTAATGCATCTGTCAATGTATTCATGTGTCTAGGAATATGATGATATGTAATATAATCAAAATGTATTTCCAATAGATGGATATGGAGATACATTCATAATACTTGAGGGTTCCTGATGGAATATTTCCCATTGAGTTGAAGGACGAAAAGTTGTGAATCTAGGTTGGCAATCAATTCCCTGATGCCCAGTGTGATGGCTTCTGACAACAGTTCAACAACCAGATTATATTCAGCAATGTTGTTGGTTGTACAACCTAGGTAGATACCTTGATGGTCAACCAACTCACCATTAGGGTTATAGATAGCCCATGCCACTGAAGATAGGTTCCAGGTATTTTGGAAAGCACCATTGGCAAAACCAATGTGATGAGTTGTAGACATCTGCAAAGCAAGAAAAGAATAGTAAACAGGAAAGATGTTTGAAAACTATCACACAAAACCATGTTGTACAAAAATGAATCATACACTAATGTACATAAGTAACCATGGAAGATCACCTAAGCATAATACTTTTTGAGGGAGTCCATGCTAGGACTCGGGTAATCAATCAACACAGATGAACACTGGAGTTTCACTATTTGTCATGATGAGTAAACATTGACTTAGTCAAATAATGTAGTGGAAATCATAAAGGGCTTTGGCCCCATGCCCCCTCGGTAAGGGAGGGTTATGAGTCCAAGGAAAATCGGTGAAAACGTGGGGATGATACAAAATCCTGAATCCATGAAGGAATGAAGCTGTCCTCGGTTGAAAGATCTTGACTATGTGAGGATAAACTGACACCTCAATATGCAATGGAGAAAAGGACTCTTCGGAAGCGGTAGACATGACTGTTGGACGAGGCAAGAACGAGGAGCGATGATGAGTATCGATCCAAGATGGTTCCTCGAGAGACATGATTTCCATGATATCTTCATTGATGAGGAAGGTCTCGGGTAAGGGATCGGATGATTCCAAAGTGCCAAGCCATGGGGATTGAGAGGACATATCGAGAGAGGTCTTCGACATATGAGAATCAAAGGATGCAGATTTCGAAACCAAAACAATTTCCACATAATTGACTTTGGCGGGACTAAGCAGTATGACCTCGCCCCAAACATAAACAAGATCTGGTGTAGGTATGACCCAGGGATCAGATTTGACCGAGACCATGTTGAAAGAGGAAAGATGAGGAGGTGGGAGTAGAAAAATTCCAAGAGGCTTTGAAGATACCTGCCCCCACACTCTCATAGGGAGCACCATAGTGCTTGACGTATGGAACATTACCATATGCAGAGGAAGAGGCAAAGAAAGGAAGTTGATTGATGGTGATAATATTCCCTTAATGGGGAAAACAAATCATGCAAAACAAAGAGGAGGCCATGTCATGCATGGCATGAGTCCAACTTCGACTGAGTAGAAGATTATAATTGAGATTGGTGTCAACAATCTCTACTTCGACTTGCATTGTCTTGCCTTCAAGGGTGGTGGCAAGGTTAGGTAACAAACTGAAGGGTCATGAATCGTGCTCATCCAAAGCTTCCAACATGTTCAGAGATAGGTTTAGTGCAGGGGAAACAATAGCCTTCCAATATGCAGTTGACATGATGCAGGTAGAAGCACCTTCATTAATGACAGTGTGGTTGATGGTTTTCTCGTTAATGATTACCTGAATAAGGAAGGCAATCTGATTAGGGAGCCATGGAACATGGTTCTCCAGATTGAATCATATCAAATTATAATTAGTGGGATCGATGCCCTTGATAGCTGACAACAAATACTTCTATTGCGATGGGAAACTTTGGAGTACATCGAGAACCAACATGGCTGACAGCACCTAAGCCAAATATTCAACAATATTGTAGTGTTGAGTGGCTTGGGCATTGGGATTATACGAGGATTTCTGCAATACACCTCGAGAGGGTGACCGTATAGTGGAATCAAGGTTAGGGTGCTCGATTTGTAGAGGATCAGAACTCAGGGTAGAAGAAGAAGGTGCAACTTCTTTTTCTTTCCCAACTGCCTAAGCTAGAGTTTGATAATATTTTGATTGAGTAGCCACATTAGTGGGTGTGCTCATCATGAACAATTGAGATCCAGAGGAAGCAGATCAGGGTTGGTCTACTATCTAAGCCTGCTGAGATGGAAATGACTCTTTAAGGATAGCAAGGGTCCCTTTAAGCACGAAAATAACTTTGGATCACCATGGACAACCCTTGGTATAGTGATCCTCCTCACAAATGAGGTAGGGATACTTAGGTTTCCATTGTGAAGATTCACCAGCAGATAATTTGTGAGGACCTTGTTTCGGGGCATCGACTTTAGCTTTGCCTTTTCCTTTCATTTTTCCTTTCGAGTATTTCTCTACTATGGTAGACTAGACAGCGTGGACCTCTGAGGTTTTACCAGGGCTTGGTGGATTTTGCAATGAACTATTAGGAGCAGAATTCGAGACCTTCTTTTGTTTAGAAGAAGTTTTAGCAGGGGTCTCAGATATTGAACCAATAACTCCATCAACGGGAGGAACAAATGGTGACTTTGATGCTGCGGGATCAGATGATGGCTACGGAGGGTAACAACTCATATAAGGTGCCAGACTGAGAGTAAACTAGGTCCAAGTACTGGGCATGGGCAATGGCTTGCTCTTAAGTGACACATCCAACCATAGCTATATCACGAGAAATTGGGGCTGCAAATGATTTGTTAAATCATTTAGTGAGCAACTGATCAGCTATCTCAAACTTGATCAAGCAACATCTACATCTCCATTCATGGATATGATCAAAGATGTGCATTGTAATGTCTTGGTTAAGTGATGTGAGCAAATAGGTGCCAGTTTCATAACAAAACGATCACTAAAAATGCGTGAGGAAAGCCACGGCCAACAAATTGAAGTCATGGAAGGTACTTTGAGGTAGCTCGATGTACCATTTCACTGCGGCACCCATAAGCGTCCATTGGAAAAGATGAAGACGAATGGAATAGTCCATGTATGAGTTCGATGAGCACCAAAGGTGATATGTCATCACATGGGCATGAGGATCTTCTTTAGCTTTACCGTCGGAGGCCAGTACGACAAATGAAGGATCAGATCATTCATAAGGCATGATACATCTAGCAACTCAAGTGTAGGTAAGAAAGGTAATTGAGTGTTAAAAGGCATGGGAGGTCGATAAGCAGGTTCATAAGGAGGAGCCCATCAATGCTGGTAAGGATTTTGGCCATGTGGCTTCTGAGGTTTCCCCCATTATAGATTACCTTGACCAGAGGGAGCATTGAGACCTTGAATACCTTGAAACTATCGAGGCACAAGTTGCTAATAGGCAACATATGGGTTAAAAGGCTGCTGAGCCTGTTGACACTAGACATATGGATATGGGACTTGTTGTCGTGGAACATAGGGATGTTGGGCCTGTTGTCCCTGAACAAGAGGGCTTCTGGACTTGCAATCCTTGGGCATAAGGTTGATACACTTGTTGCCCTTGGACGTAGGGTTTTTGTACCTGGTTCCCTTAGCCAGCAGGATTTTGAACCTGTTGACCTAAGACAAGAGGATTTTGCACCTGCTGTTGTAGGACTTGACCATGAACCTGTCACTACAAGGGTTGACCTTGTTGATATGTATGCAATGGTTGTTGCTGCCTGGGTTTATTTTGTTGTTGCAAGGGCTGACCTTGTGGTTGCAAAATTTGTCCCTGGGTTGGTAGAGGTTGGCCCTGCTAGGGTATGGGTTGAGAGGTATGTAGAGAATATTGCATCTGTTATTGCGCAGTCTGCTATAAATATTGAAAGGATTGGCCTTGTGGTTGTTGCAGGGGACCTTGCTCTAGGATAATCTACCCTTGCTGTTGTGTAGAAAACCTTTGTTGTAACAAAGGTTGCCCTTGTGGTAACAAATCCTGCCTTGGTTGTTGCAAATGTTATCCTTGTTGTTGCAAGGGTACTTGTAGAACACCCGGGAAATTACGAAAATGAATCTAGTCGTAGTCAGGCAGGATGTATTGCCTAGATTGGAGGTTGTAAGGTTCATTAACCAATCCTTGAGAACCATATTTATACTGAACATTGCTCGATCTAGATGGACCACCAGGATTCTGAACCTGTTTGTACTGGACATTGCTTGATCCAGTAGGGTCAACAGGGTTATAAATAATACCAAAAAAGGGCTAGTTTATACCAAGCATGTGAGCTTGTGAGCCACTCACATTAGTGGCACATGACACCATAGACAAATTCAGGTTCTGCCCCCCTCGGCAGTGGCACAATCTAGCCATTGACTAATGGGAGAGAAGGACTCATGGAAACAATCTTTGAAACTCTTGGTTGTGACTTACGTGTAACTAGGATTGATGATACAAGAGTATTCGAGATGGTGGGCTGCACTGGGACTGATGTAACAGTTGGTTGGGAGGTCGTGTTTGAGATGAATGGACCTAATGTAGGCCTAATGCCTGATGCCCAAACAAGATTATGTTAGAGTGATGAGGCACTAGGTGTGCCTAAAACTAATTGCCCTAAAGACACATAGTTGGGTGGCAAGCTGGCGAGAATACCTTTCGAATAAGGGAAACCCTCAGGAGGAAAATAAAACTGTAGTTCTTCCCCCTCAACACTGTGTGGAGTAGAAACTTCGAACTCATCAGAAGAAGTAATTGGAGCATCACCTTCGAGTTCCATGTCGAAAAACAAATGACAACGAATGGCCGAATGTGTACTGGGGATAGTTCCAAAGGAACACCCGGATGGTTGTACAGACTGTAAGGATGCTAAGATGATACTTCACCAATGTTAATCAGAGGGTTCAGAGGTTTCAAAGGATAGACAACCAGTCCAAGCTGATCATCAGTGGTCGACGAGTTCTCTAGAGTTCCAACAAGATTATACAGAGATTTTGAGCTAAGATCAACAGATGGCCCTAAATCAAAAATAGGCAAAGGACGATATGACAATGGTTGAACACTCAAAACAATTGTGAGTTCAATATTTTGGTCCTTAGGTGACTCTGATAACTCAGGAAATGACTCCTCAGACAATGTTTCAGATGGACGAGAGGAAGAAGAATTCAGTGAACTAGATGGTTTAGCCATGATGACCGTGTCTTAGTTGAGAGAACAAATAACTTCAGGGTTTTAAAATTTCCTTTTAAGGGAACTCGTGATTTGGACAAAAAGACTAACAGGATGTTTTGGATCATGGGCAATCAATTATTAAGATGCATAAAAGACTGATGTTCTTTCATTTTTTTAAGAATCAACAAAGAAAAAAAGATGACTCGATCACCTTCGATTAGAAACGAGCTCGAAAGGACAAATGCTTCAATGATGCTTTAAGTTTAATGAGTAAAAAACATCAAATGAATACTATGGATGATCTAGGTAAATAGGATTACTAGGCAACCGTGAACTTCAGAATACCTCCTAGCGAACCAAGAAGTACAAGCAGACAATCTCCCCGAATTCTGTGTTCAGTGTATCACATTCGCAAGGTGTGTGACTTGGCTTCCTAAGGATAAAAGGATTGCGGCCTGGTGTGGTCTCCCGTTATATACTTGACTATACTAGGAGCAAAAATTTATGCTAGCACTATCTAATGTCAAAGCTAACGATAGATGCTACGTTTATAGACATCGGAACACGTCTCTAGCCTAGACCTTCTAGATATAGTTTTTAACGTCAAATGCGCCTTAGGTTAATTGAATTCATTTTAGAGTTGATCTTGAGTTAAGTTTCAGTTTTTAGGTCTTAGGATGCTACTGGAAAAATGTAAAATGCAACTAAATGGGACAAGACCCTTTCATTTCGATGAAATGCCTACACTAGAGAGGGTAGAAACTATTGATTCAAATGCAAACAATCAAGCAACTGAAAATGAAATGATCTTTCACTACACTTTTTCAAGAAAAATAAACTAATAAAAAATGCATTCCAATTCCTAACTTCCTAACAAGCACTTATCTATCAGTCCTTTCAAAATGAAAAAAATAAATTTATCTTCCTTTCTCAAATGCTGATGAAATTCTAGTTTTTAAGAGATGCAAATCTTAATGATACAACAAGCTAGAATCTCATACTTTCTAATGAAACAACGAAACAAACTTTCACATACAATCTTTCAATGAGATTGTTTTTGAGGCTATGAGCTCTTCAAGAAAATTAAAACATGAATAGAGAAAGACATTCAAACTAGTAAATGAAAAAATTTTCAAAGTTGTGCAAAAGAGGTCAAAATAGTAAAAGGGACCAAAAACAAATGCAAGGAGAAAACACACCTACAATCAGACTTGATGAGTCCACAAGATACTGAATGGGTGACTAGCTAGATGCCCTAGTGTCGCTATCCACTCAATAATTGTATCAGTCAAACAGCAAGATGAGAAGTCAACAAGAGAGAAAAACTAAATGAAACGTATCTTCCTAATCATGGAGAAAATAGTCAAAAGGGCTCACGAGGTAAAAAACACAAGAGCAGAACACACTGGCCAGGATTCGGGTCCAGCCCCAATCTTAACTTATAGGGGTCGGCCCAACTGCCTAATTAACAACAAGCGCTAGAGGCTGGTTAGCGTGATCGTTCCTCTACAATCTGCATTGGTTAGCACAACTGTCGGCCGATTAAATGTGTTGTCTAAGGGAACTAAGCAAAAATAATAATAAAAAATCAAAATAGGGACCAAATCTACTACTATGAATTTTAGACTTAGGCCAGTAAGTAGGAGAAAAGAAACAAAACCAAAGGGAAAACGTGAAACTAGAAAATTCTCACGAAAACATGAAATCCAAAACAAACAAAAGATGGGATATCCACAATGGAGTTGCCAATTTGTTGTGAAGTAAAATTATAAGTGTGGACATGAAGGAATTCCTGTAGCCCGATAATGGGTCTAGCCACAACAGATACATTCTATGCAATATTTCCTTATGTTAGAATCAATCAAAAGGGACAACCTCTTGGTCACTTATCCTACTTGATGATGTCCTCGCTTGATCACTCCAGCAACCTCTTACTTCCTTCTTCAAGCTCCTGAAACAAGTAAACAACAACAACACACAAACATAATAATAGACAAATTGCAATTCAACCTACTTAACAAGTCAAGAAACATTAAGCCATGAATATTTAATATTACAAAACGTGCAGGAAATCAATCGATAGTTGCATATATTAATATTAAAGAGAGATTACAACCATTCATCGTGATGTCACAGTCTTCCTCTAAAAGGACCAAGTTCCCACACACTTCTGCTAGCATTACATGAAGGCCTCAATCAACAATATTTTTAAGGCTCTTCCCTTTAGGCTTCACTCCAAACCAAACACACTTCTCCCTCACACAACTAGATGTCTACAACTAGTAATAGCTTGCTTCTCTAATTAGAACATTATACTCACACTCAGCCAACATTCTAACTAGCTTGTGCTTGGGAAGAAGGGAGGTTTATATAGGAAAAATGGATGGGAGATGGATCCTCTTCTGATGGGAGAACGACTTATCCCTTGTGGTAGTTCCATCACTATAGGGGAAAGGAGCCCAAACTAACATCCTTGAGCCTAATCAGTCAAACCATTTACCAGACTTATGTTATGGAGCTTTTAGAGCTGGCAGCTTCAGCTCTAATTTAAATAAATTTCCATAACAAGACTGGCACGACTGGAACATAGCTCAGTCACACCGGTTAGTGTGGGGAATAGTTCTAATCACTACACATCAGCATGGGGAAGATAGAGGCCATTAGGGAAAACATCTTGTAAACTAGGCAAAACAGAAGTTTCAGGGGAAAAGGTACAAAAGGGAAATGATCTGCTCTTGAAGAGGGATGTAATGGGAGTTTCTTCATGAAGGAAAAGCATGTGGGGTTCACTGTAGAGGTCCTCTACGATCAAGGAATGGGGAGTACAGGGACAGTGACAAAATGTTGTGGAATGTACTGATATCCATCATGCACGCAATACAATATATACATAACACCATATATCCAACATGTAGATAACACCCTCTATACCCAACACTAAATATGCAACATTCATACAACACTATATGTATCATCTGATACATAACATTGCATAAACAACATGTACACACACTATATATACACAAACCGGATGTGCACACATCATACATGCAACATGTACAACATGTACAACATATACACAATAGTAGTGCCACACATCCAAACCACACTATCCTTACCAAGAAACCTTTCTTCCAGCGTCTTATCCATGCTTATCCTAGCATGCCACATACCATATTGCTATCATTTTGCTGATGTATTCCTCTGTATAACCTATCCATAACATAAGTATAGGCATAATACTAGAATACAATATAAATTCATATTCACACGATACTAACCTCATATATTCATGACTACTCTTCCCACTTGATTCCTCATAGCCTGGAACTTCTTCATGCTATTCGACTACATAAGCAATCATTCTACCACAAGAACCACTCTTGATTATCTTTCAAGCAGTGATATAAGTACATGGATACATACATACATATACGTAAACATTAGCATAAACAATCATGATCCTGTCAGACAATGATATGCATACATACATATATATACACATAAATACTAGGATTATTAATCATGATCCATGATGACCCTATCAAATATGAAATCATGCACACCTACATGTATAGATATATAAACATCAACATAACCATGATCATAACATAATTACTATATATCAAGGTCAAGGCTTATGATAACTTCCTTTATTAATGCAATACATGTGTAACCTTAAGGATAGACATTCCCGACATTGCCAAGGCATCTGACACCTCGGATCCATTTACTTTACCTTTTTGGTTACCTTTCTCATGACTATACTACCACTGTCCATTTACACCAATGGACCAAACCAATCTAATTGATTGTCACAGTCTTAGCTTCTGTTGCACTTACTCATGCACAAAGCTTCATATGAATCTCACTTTATGTGTTGGGTACCACATAGTTCTCCCTAAGCTCCATCAACTTTCCTCTTTCCTGACTAATTCCCAAGATTAAAAACTTAAAGTGAAAGTACAGGAAACAGGCAAGAAGAAAACCATGAAAACCAAAAGCAATATGACATAGAAAAAAGTGGCATTATCATTCACTAGAAATAACAAAACTGAAAATCACAAAATAACAAAGAATAAGACCAACAACAGACCCCATGACTCAATACCCATGGTTCCTAAGGAAATCTCAACCCGAGCCTTATTCAATATTTCATGGAAACCTCTTTCCATGCAATCCAATACATCATAATACCATAAACACATAATTTCCAGTGCAAAAATAAACATAACAACATATTAGTCACCTTACCTTGTTGTGCCCATCACATTGCTTATAATTGAACACATTGATGCCATCTCTCATGGGACTCCAATCCTTTGACAGATCAACCTGTAATTAAATACTAGCTAATAAACCTATCAAGTACATGTTAATGAATCTAGAACATATCCACATAATGTCATATGAGATCAAGGTTAAGAAGAATCCTTGTATGCAAAGCACTTATTTGTTTTGAATTATGGTTTCCAAACATAGCCAAAGGAATTCTTTCCTAATTCTTTTCTCTTTCCCTTTTTACCTTGTTGCAATTGAGTCCTACTATGCATTGTCACACCATCCAACTATTAGTTATATAAATGCATCAACTATTACCTTGTCAGACTAATACCAAGCATGCTTCTTGCAACTGATCACATATGTCAACCACATGTTCCAAACATCAAGAGACTCATATGTATCAATTTGAAATCAACCTTTACCAGGACTAACAATCATGTCATAATTGATAGGAAACTCATAGTAATTAGATATAATGCTACAACTATTAACTTCGTTCAAGTACATTTCAACTGTCTCAACACATATGCATAAGTACAACCATATTAAAACAAGATCATTCAAACACATACTCATATTGTGCAATTCATCAAACATTCAACCAACTTGCAACCATAACATGTTAAATAAATCAACTAGACAACATAATCAAACACTCAAGTACCAAATATATGACATAATAAAACTCATACCTTAATGTATCTCAGGGGAGGCGAACTTGTCTACATAATCAATCTAGGTTAGCACGATACAACTTCACAACCTATCAACTCAATTATAAATCATTATATCCATAACAATAACTAACTAACATGGTCACGTCATAAGCTCATAAGAATTTTTGGTTCATGCATAAAAATTACATATGTATGATTTGTCTAGATTATTATGATACCATATCACAAATATGTCGACTCATACTTGAATATCATAACCATAAACAGTTGCATATGTCAAACTAGGCTAAAAAAATGCATATAAGATCAAGATCTTCAATACAATGAACATAACCATCACGCATATGACCAATCCAAAATACAACATCAAGATCTCAATGAAAACCCTAATCATGAAGTTAATAGCTTATAACAACAACAAACTATATATAATGTCCAACAACAACATATAACCTAAACATCAAATTATCTAACATAAAACAACAATAGCAATGCATACAACCACAAGTTACCATCATTCTTGAGTATTTGACTTATGCTAATCAACTATAATCTATCATGTACATAACCATGACATCAAAAGATGTACATAATTCTAACGTATATAACCCTAATGCATATAACAATCCTTAACTTACTTACCTGCATGCCCAACATGAAAACCTAGATGACGATCTTCTCTTATCCCAAAGTCTAATGGTTCAACCTCATTATGATGATCTGCATCTCCTACTCTATCTCAACGAACACATTAGCGTCATAGCAACCAATAGTATCATGAAAACATAAATTGCATACCATGACTTTGCAAGGCACGTTTAACCTACATTTCATGCATAACTATAACCAAGACCATCCATGCATAAAAACTGCATATAGATGTATACCAAATGAGTACAAAACAATATACACATCATTCTACCTAGAATCTAGTGATCAATGCATGACCATATCAACAATACAAACCATGACCTCATGGATGACAACAACAACGACATCACTTACACTTGATAACATGTGAACATTGACGTGCATAACAATGCATAATGAACCATACACACATGAAGACATACTCCATGACAACACCTTCAGCCTTCACATGGTGACATCACTACAACCATGATCAACACCATGAAAATGCAACAAGCACATGGACTACAATAATAAGATACACACATGAAACTAACATCGAACCATGACCAACACACAACCCAAGGAGAGCACAACCATGCTTTTGTTGGGTGTGGAACATGGTTATTTAGAGGTCTTTGTTTCAGCCAGATGTATACCCCAGGAAGATTGTACACCCCTCCACACGGGGGGTGTCGGGGGGACTTGTCCCCCCCGTGAGGGTTGGGGGGTGTTATCGAGAAATCTAGTGTCCATTCAGAGCTACTAGTCCCACTAAGATGGGTAGCTATCTTAGAAACAAACAAACTAAAGTTACTTTCATTTTCCTTTATGAGAAGTAGATAGGAGAGAAGCAGAGAGTACCAACCTCAATCTTTCGCTTGGTTCATTGCTTGTTTCCTCTCCCCTTTGACAGACCTTTGCCGGTCCTTCCTTGCTTACCCCACTTCAAAGAGCACCTATAAAGTCAAAGTAGCATAATACCTTCAAAGCAAAGAGTTCTAAAATCATAAACAATATAGGACCAAATATATATTGACCACACAAATGCATATATCATGAAACATACAAGAATGTGGAGGAAAACTTAAATAGATTTATTGATAGAAAGAGTAGAAGAGAGGATTACAACCCATTGTTCTGACCTAGTGTCATCCTCCCAGCATGAAAGCCCTTCTTCGCCTCATGAAAATCTTAGATCACCCAACACTATGATGTTTCACCAAGAAACCAACAACACTTCCTTACAAAATACAAGATTCTGGCCTCTGGATCTCTGGGATGAGGGATCCATATAGAGATGTTTGCAGGGGGGTGATTCAGCTTCTCAGATTTTGATTAGTGTCCTCTCTTTGATAGTTCTTGGTTCCACTTGGAGATTCATGATCTCTTACTCATCGCTGGGCGAATTCAGAGAGGCAAGTGTCACAGGAGAAGTTTCTGGAAGATTCCATGATCATCCACCTTGCAAACTGTCTCTGCCATTTGTCTACTCTCACCCATCGTACCATACAGAAGGGATTTTTAGTATGCATCACACGTTTTGCATGTGGCAGGTGAGATGCATCGCACCCTTAGCACTGAGCAGTCTATATGGTCCAGTTTTGACTAGTTCTAAGCAGTTTTCCATGGAGAACTTCTAGGAGACGATGTAATCAACTAACCTTGTTCCTTTAGGGTGTGAAACAACACTTTTAGGGACTTAGACGACCTTGGTTTATGGACATATATGATTGGGGTTGCAGTGACCAAATATGTCTATAACATTTGCCCCCTAAAGCATGAGGTCGTAAATCTTTTGATGTCAGGTGAAATGCTTTATCATGAGGATCCGAGGATTTTCGAACTGGAAGGCGACCTGTAATAAGATGCAATACAATACATTATCTTCGTAATATTTTCATGATCTAGTTGAGGCAGGCATTCCCATGCTCAGATTTATAAATTCATTTTCATGTACATAGGACAGAAAACCATTTGTGTGGCAGACTGATGATTCTGATAGAGCCATCATCCTTTGATTTGGATGATCACCTGTGAAGCAATGATGTACATTTGATGTCTTTATTTTCCTGAATACAATGCAGCCTGGATGGATGAAACTAGATCCGGGGTCTTCAAACTCGTTCAATCTTCGCTCGAAGTACAAGTCGATCCATGTGAAAACATGTTCTGTAGTCGAACATGGAAAAACATCTCCTGGTTACCAGCCAATGATGTAAGCTATTAACAGGCGCGAGAGGAATCACCGATAATGATGATGACCCTCAAGGTATGACAGTACAATTCACGTGGTGTGAAAATGGGACTTGGCATTGAACACCATGCAAAATCTTTTGGTCGAAGGCCATTGATGTAAACCTGTTGCTGGAAGTGAGAAACTTGCCATTGAGGAATGCAAGCTTCAAAGTACTGAAAGGGTTATTCTTAGGTCGATTTCTTGGATAATGAGCTGACGTCGACAGGAAGTGACTTGTCATAAGAGGGCCTTAATGAATCCCACATCTATGACACGGAATGGAGAAAATGATTTTGTGGAGGTGAAAACGATTTGATGATATAGGGTTTAGGGTGGCGGCCATGAAAGAATGAAGCATGAAGGTATTGCAGCAGATGAGACACAAGCTGGGTTGGTGAATACTCTGAGCGACTTCTCTTGAACATATCGGCGACACTGAAATGGATTGGTAGTGTTAACCCCAAAAATGGATGGTATGGTGGACCAATGGTAATATGACTGGTGAACAGAATAACCCAACCTGACCTAATCATGGTGATGGAATGAAAGTGTCATGTTCAAGAGCGACTTGCTACTAATAAAGTTTCTTCAAGTTTTCTTCCCAATTTTTCCCCAATCATTACTGACTAGTACCTCTTTATTTTTGTCAAGATTGAGGAGGATAGCATATGCTTGTTCTATAATTTACCCTTCGAGCAAACTTGTCGCTATGTTTTAATGAGCCTAGCGATAGTGAAACGCGTTCTTGTCTGCATGGACAAGTTTGTCGCTATTGGTTTTAACGAGTTTAATGACAAAGATAACTCTGTCCTTTTTCAATTTAAGAGAATTTGAAAAGGGATGGAAAGGAAACTCCATTAATCCTTTTTCATCATATAATCCCTTAAGTCCGAAAAAGTATAAAATAATACGAAAGTGTTACACTGAAATTTGTCACCATGACTATCTGCAGTTAATATGGCTCCATCAATAGTCATATTATCCTCCTTGTCAAGCCTTATACCTCTGCTCTCCATGTCAAACTTCAAAAAAGGGAGAAAGTCATTAAAAATCGTGTTTATCTCTGGGTACGCAGGTTCTCTGTACCTTGCCTGTGTGTACGCATCCCAAGCTCATTGTGCCTGCGTACTTATGCGCTCTGTAAGCCAAAGGATGGGTGCGTACCCCTGTAAAGGTCAAAAGGAGCGAGTTTCATCTTTAAAAAGTTACTTGTGGTCACTTCTAGAGCCTTCTAGAAGAGTGCTTGACGTGTATTGAGTGCCTCCAGATGGTTCATGCATCCCTATGATAGAGGAACTTATCCCATCGAGAGAGGAGCTACCCCATCCAAAAGAGGGAGTATCCCATTGATGTTGGAACTAAATAACTTCCTCTAGAACACTATAAAATACAGGCCTTGGGCCAGAGGAGGGGAGGTTGAACGCTGAACATTCCAAAGGGTAGATGCTACTGGAATTAGGACTTCCATTATAAACTTGTGAGGAGAGATTACCATCCTTTCTTGTTGCCATATTGGAAGTGGGTGAGTTTGTCAAAGTAGAGGAAAACTCTTGCTAGACCCTGGGAGGAACTTGCACAACACCAAGGCTCAGGTTGTAATGGTTTCTTTTTTGTTTCCTTAATACAAATAAGTCCATTCTTGTCAATGACTTGTTGTTAATGAATTGTTTCATATACTCCTTAGTCTATATGTTAAATATGTTTTGTTTTATGGAATATTCAGGTGTTATGTAATCGTTTGATTGTTAGTGTATGCAGGTTTCAAAGTGAAGGAGGAGCTCATCTGGATCGACGAGGCTAGACTGCTACAACAAGCGTTGGACTTGAGGCAGGATCGAAAAACACTTGGTTTCTCATATAATAATGCATGTTTAGAGAAGGATTGCTCTTAATTGTCTTGTTTGTCACTAGAGAGTCTTAGACTCCTAGGGAGGTTAGTTTTGTCTGCAAAAATAACTCTTTCCGCATGACAGAAAGGGATGAATTTTTTATAGTTTTAATGAGCCGAACAAGACAAGAACTCGATCTTTTTATGTAATGATCCCTCAGGTCCAAAAATATTAAAATCTAGCGGAGGGATAGCACTTCTGATCATTTTAACGAGCTGGCGAGGCCAATTGCTCAGCAATCTTTTCATATTTTACGAGTGAGATAAAAAGAGCTTAAAGGAAACTCGTTTTTTGAGGAACGAGTGATACTTTCGAGTAGCAGCTGGTTCCATGTAAGGTTTGGAACTTTCCAATCATAGCAGTGTCAAGAGGATGGCTAACAAAATCACTCATCGTAGTTGTTCCTCAGAAAGTAACAATCAAATGGAGGCATATGATCGGTTAAAATAGAGTGGAGTTGATGGTAAGAACACGACCAAGGCTCAAAAGTTGATGATAATGCGTTCGCAATGGTTATTTACCGGAGGTTGGTTCATTTTTTAATGAGCTTAAAATCTGGTGGAACATATGCTCATTGCTAGGTTTAATTTTTAACAAGCTTGAACTTGGTGTAAAACTACTCGTGCCAGTTGTATAATAAGGATGTCTCATCGATAGGTTCAATTTTTAGGGAGCTTGCACCATTCGAAACTTTGCTCCGGATCCTTTCTCTATGTAAGCTAGGAATGACCAATCCTATGAGTTTAAAGGGTTAAGAATCTACAAACTAAGAAAATAAATGGTCACTTTTCAATTTCATGTGAAAAGGTTTGCATGCCCCCAGGTATAATGAAGTAGAGTTTCTAGGTTACCCTTCAATTTGCAGAAAAAAAATTTGTTCTATTAGGAAAGGCCTACCTTCTGATGGAGTTATCTTATTCTAGTCTAATCCCATTCTCCTAAATGGATGGGTGTGTCAGACTAGTCATATTCCTACGTGGAAACCCACCTTATAACTGGGGTTTTCATGTCGAAGCAGAGCAGCATGCATGCTCCCTGGGTTTCAATCACAATCACCGAATCACTCGCGCTCATCAGGTGGACAGATTGGAGATTGATGAGACATTCCTTGCATGAAAAGACTAGTTAGGGATGGCATTTGACTATTAGCTATGTGTGCGCCAGGGAATGAAAGTTGGTCTACGAGCTGGACCATTTTGCCTTCATGCGGAAAACACATTACTCTAAAGAGTGAGGAGACAATGGCCCCCACGCTATAAATGTAGTCACATCCAAGGAGTAGATTGTAATCTAAAGGTCCTTGGACTACCATTACGTTCAGATAAATGGTTTTCCCTCTCAAAGTTATAGGCAAATTTGGAAGGATCCCTATCGATCGACTAGTTCCTTTGTCGAAGCCTGTCAAATTTCACATCTCAGGCAGAAACGATGGTGAACCAAGCGCTTTCCAAGAAGTTGAGGAAAGGATACTCACAGAAGCCCCTTCATCTATGATAGTACCGACCATGACCATTCTGTAAGCTTGTACAATGATTTGGAATGGTACATTAGATGGTAGACGGGGTCTTCCTAGTAGATTCTAGTCGAAGGAAATGACTAGGTTGCTTGGAGGTGGGACCAAATAAACGGCGGGATATGACTCTAACGAACTTCCTTCCAACAGTAAAGGAATGGGTAGATTTCCCCCATGTTCGTTGAAGTCTATGCTTCCAAAGAGGATTTGAACAGTGTCGTTATCATTCTCTTTGTTGACTGTATCATCTGAAGGTAGACATTCCGAAGACGAGACTGCGTCGACTGCCATCTCGACCTGTTGACTTTGGTCCGGTGTAGACTTAGAGGTTTTATCTTCAATGATAGATGCTTCAACTGACCACAAAGGTGTGTCAGTCAGATTTTCAACTAGCGATGGACTCGGCAAGAGTTTCTTGTATCCAAGAGGAAGCCATAGCAGTGAAGCAGGACGATTATCCAAGACTCTTTTAGCTTTGTCTAGGAAGGGACAACGGTGGATGGAATGATCACCTTCACATAGTCTACAAGGAAATTTATATTTTCCTTTCTATCCAGAGACTTCGTTTTCACTACTTGACGATGTACTTTCAACATGATCGTTAGAGGTTGAGGACACCGGATTGTGCAAGTGGGGAGACCAGTCCTTTAAGATTCGTGGGGTGCAAGGACAATCTCGATGATAGTGGTCCCCTTTGCAAACGACACATGGAGATTTAGGTTTGGATGGTGCAGTGTGCATATTTTTATTAGACGATGTATGGTTGCCCCTTTTTGCCTCTAGCTCCTTCTTCTTCTTTTCCTTCCCTTTCTTCTTCTTCTTAGTTACTTGGCTTTTAGTTTCACTAAGCGAAGAGGAAGAAGGAGAGGGAGAAACAAACGAAGTAGAAGGTTGGGGGTAACTCTAACATCATCTAGTTGCTGAATTGATTGTTCAGGAATCACAGTACTTTGAACGACATAGGTCGAGAAGAGCCATATTGGTAAGCCGATTGTTAGTCTTGGAAGGGACAATGTGGCCATATGAGGTGCACCAACATCTCCCCAAGAGGAGAAAGGACTAGGATTTCCCCCAAGGGGAAATCCTTGCTGGTGGACTCCATTTTCTCAACACTAAGACCAATGAGGGATAGTGACATTATTCTAACTAAAATAAATTTATTGACGCTTTGACACAACTTTCTTTTTCAATTTTTAAGAGTCGAGAAAAAGCTAAATATGACTCTAGTCACCTTCGATTTTTATGAGCCGAAGTGACAAAGTGCTCAGATGGACCTTTTCCTTTAAGGAGTTTGAAAAGGAACGAAAGAGACTACTCTGGAAATCTAGATAGAGGGATTACCAAACCAATCGCAAAACTACAGAATACTTTTTACGGTACAGCAGTCAATCTTCCCGAATGTTGTGTTCAGTGCATTGTGATCGATAGGGCGACAGACACGGCTTCCTAAGGATAAGGGATATAGCCTATTGTGGTCTCCCAATATATACTTGACGGTATGTGGGAGCACAAGTACGTACCGGCACTTGTCATCTCAAAGAGGAGGAATCACCCAACCTATGATGAATGCGATAGTTACCAGGATTTATGATGCCAGAATATGTCCCTAGCCTAGACTTCTAAATGTTGTGCATTAGGTTCCAAAGCATTTTTATGTTCATTAAAATTATTTTACAATTGATCTTTCTTAAGAAGTTTGCCTTTAAGGTTCACCGCATGATGTAGATATACAATTCCTAAAATGCAATCTAAGATGATAAACAGTCGTTTATTCTTCTTTTTGCAATGAAAATCCTAGCTACTAAGGAAAGAGAAGCGAGATTCTTTCAACGTAGAGGAGAGGGCACACACTAGATGCACTGTCCTAAATCAAAATCAACAAGTAGTCTAAATGCAAATGCACATGCATGTATTTGTTTTCCGCTTTCTTAATGTGTGAATGACAAAAAGAATGCTAAGTACAAATCTGAATTATCTTTTCAAAGCGACAGTACTAACAATTTAGTCTTCAAAGGACAAAAGGAAGACTATGATGACACTTTGCGATTTTGAATTGAAAAATCATTTTGACACTTGAAATACTATTAATTCAAATCAAATACAAGAGTAACAGTGTAATTGACCATCAAAAATAGTAGGATTCTTTTCTTTGACTGAAAACAACACTTGCGATACTTCCAAATCAAAAGACGACAATTTGATTAAGCTATTTTTTTGTAAATGAGAATTGTAAATGGTGAAAAATACATAAAAAAATTCACAATTATTTGTACAATGGAGGCTGAATGATGCAAAGGAAGGGAGTTTCCACAGTGGTATACTGATCACAGATAGAAAAACTCCTAAATAAAGCTGAAGAGAGTGAAGAAAAAACCAAAATCTGGAGGTAGAAACAGTCTTATCTGATCATCGCACCTATAACATAGGGAAACAGGGATGCATCTCACCTACTGCACATGGGAGGTGCGATGCATCCAGATTGCCAAGAGGAGAAGGTGCGATGGTCCAGGGACGAGAATTAAACTTGGTTTTTGGTCACAGTTTGCAGCCTAGTTCAGGGATTTAGGCCGAGCTAATGATAGTCAGTAAATGAAAATCATAGGGGCTGATCTAATGAGGTTACTTGAGCCACCACCAAGGCTATTAGGATGTTTGCAAATCAATTTTTCAGTTTATAAACAAAACCCAATGATGGACTGAATTAGCATTGATCTACTTTGCAGTTGTATAGAAAATGCAGTTCGAAGGCTAGCTGGCTTAACCTCAGGCTCCATCTGTAGTTTATAAAGTAAACAAATATAGACAAGAAAACAAGCTATTCACTCCCCAACGAAGTCGCCATTTTGTTATCGGGAAATCTATTGTCCATTCAGAGCTGCTAGTCCCACTAAGACGGGTAGCTATCTTAGAAACAAACAAACTAAATTTACTTTCATTTTCCTTTATGAGAAGTAGATAGGAGAGAGGCAGAGAGTATCAACATCAATCTTTCACTTGGTTCCTTGCTTGTTTCCTCTCCCCTCTGATAAATCTTTGCCGCTCCTTCCTTGCTTACCCTGCTTCAAAGAGTACCTATAAAGTCAAAGTAGCATAATACCTTCAAAGAAAAGAGATCTACAATCATAAACAATATAGGACCAGATATATATTGACCACACAAATGCATATATCATGAAACATACAAGAATGTGGAGGAAAACTTAAATAGCTTTATTGATAGAAAGAGTAGAAGAGAGGATTACAAACCATTGATATGACCCAGCATCATCCTCCCAGCATGAAAGCCCTTCTTCACCTCATGAAAAGCTTAGATCACCAAACACTTTGATGTTTCACCAAGACACCAACAGCACTTCCTTACAAAATACAAGATTCCAACCTCTGGATCTCTGGGATGAGGGATCTATATAGAGATGTTTGCAGGGGGGTGAGTCAGCTTCTGGGATTTTGATTAGTGTCATCTCTCTGATAGTTCTTGGTTCCACTTGGAGATTCATGATCTCTTACTCATCCTTGGGTGAATTTAGAGAGGCAAGTGTCATAGGAGAAGTTTATGGAAGATTCCATGATCATCCACCTTGCAAACTATCTCTGCCATTTGTCTACTCTCGCCCACTGCACCCTACAGAAGGGATTTTCAGTATGCATCACACTTTTTGCATATGGAAGGTGAGATGCATCGCACCCTTAGCACTGAGCAGTTTTCCATGGAGAACTTCTAGGAGATGATGTAATCAGCTGACCTTGTTCCTTTAGGGTGTGAAACAACACTTTTAGGGACTCAGAAGTCCTTGGTTTATGGACATATATGATTGGGGTTGAAGTGCCCAAATATGTCTATAAGAGGGGGGGCCAATCCCCCCCCCCACACACTAGGGGGTCCGACGGCCAACGGTCTCCTGGCGGGGTTTCGGGGGCAGTGCCCCTAAAGCTAAAAACATATGTAAAATTTCCTTGAAAAATATAGTAATTTCTAGTCAATCTGGGCCGTTCATTCGGTAGATGATCTGACAGTAGAAATTATGTTTAGTTTAGGGAGTTTCGCCCAGAAGGCAACCCCTCTCTTTCTATGAGGGCATTGTATTGAGGCTGTGTAATAGATGTGTATTCGCCGAGCGAGAAACAAAGAGGTGAGATTGTGAGAGAAAACAAAAGATATTACAGCGGATCTGATGTAGGTTGTGTCTCTTCATTTTGCTAGATAATAGAAAGGAAGGACTGTTTGTTCAGGGTGGATTTAGCCCAAACTGGGTGAACCACGTATATCTATGTCTCTCTGGTTTTATGTGTTTGTTGTTTTTCTGCATATTATATGCCTTGTGTTTCTCTATCATATATAATCTTTCTCTAACAATTGGTATCAGAGCCGAATGATCCGGATCTTGGGAGGAGAGACCCCCAAGATTTGAAAACTTGAATTGCCAAAAGAAAAATAGCAGAATGCCTAATAAACAAAACCACAAAGAAACATTTTATTAAAACCCAAGTGGATATAAACCAGCTAGGGCAATGGTAGCTTATCTCTGAGAAGAGATGTGGCGGCTACATGCCTCTGAACTGTAAAGGCTACATTGTGGCGGACAATCTGTCCTTTTACAAAATGTGACTTGTTACTTATAGTATTTTTCTAGTTACAATACCATGGGTCAATTCCATGGGTGAATGAATACCATGGGTGGATTTTACAATACCACGAGCAGATGCCACTTACAATACCATGGGTCAATTCCATGGGTGAATGAATACCATGGGTGGATTTTACAATACCACGAGCGGATGCCATTTACAATACCATGGGTAAATTCCATGGGTCAATGAATAATATGGGTGGATGAGTACCATGGGTTGATGCAATTTCCCATTCGAATAACCTCTGTGGCACCTCCGCACTGCGCCTTCTGTGGCGCCTCTGTGGCGTCTCCGCACTGCGCCTTCTGTGTCGCCTCCACATTGCGCCTTCTGTGGCGCCTCTGTGGCATCTCCGCACTGCGCCTTCTGTGGCGTCTCTGCACTGCGCCTTCTGTGGCGCCTCCACACTGCGCCTTCTGTGGCGCCTCTGTGGCGTCTCCGCACTGCGCCTTCTGTGGCGCCTCCGCACTTCTGCAGCTGCAACGCCTCGAGAGATCCCCCTTCACAGATTCGCTTTCAACTTCCCTTTCATAGATCAAACTTTTAAAACAATAACCCAATATTTCAGATCTTAAGATATTCGATTTGTAAGAATGAATTAGCCAAGTGATCTCCTTTGTTTTATATAGGCAAGCTTCTTCCTAAAATCATGGATCAATACCATAGATAACCAATACAAGGAACCATTTTCCATTCGGATCATTCCTCCCTCCTTAAGAAGCAATGGTCCCCATTGCGTAAAATTCCCTCCTGCCAAGCCTTTGTTGAATATGAAGATCCACTGAAGATAAGGGTTTTACGTGGTTAACCCAAAACCCTGAAGAACGAAGATCCGAGGATAGAGATACCCTGTAATGCTTGTGACCAACTGTGATACTAACAGTGTACGGCCTAGCAAATGGACTTCGATGAAGTGTGGGTTTGTGGATGACCCACAACTGTGATGTTGGTTGCTAATGAAGTTGCAGGTGCCTACGTAGCTTGGGGTAGGAGGGAACATCTCCAAATAACCCAAGCCGATTGTTGCTATGTTGAAACTGATGAATGTGAAGTAGGTGCCAACTAAAGTGGGGTGGGAGGGCACATCTCCAATGGAAACCCACTCTGAATGCTGCTCCAGAATTAAAATGGACATAACTCGGCCAATACAACTCAGAATATTTATTATAACCTATTTTTAGAAGCAGAAGGACCATTTTGCATCTTCCCATGTGTTGGAAATCCTTATCTGGACACTCCGAGATCTCAGATTCGCGCTGCAACAGTTCCGCTATCACAAAAATTCTGATAAAATAGCTGATTTTAAATCAGCGATATCTCCCACATCCGAACTCCGATTGGACCCTTTTTTTTTTGAAATTGGGTGATTTTTTGAGAGGAATCCAGATCTGGTATTTGTTTTGGTAAATTTTGTACCAAATGTTTCAGATCTGATCTGCAAAGTCGCCGCCCAAAAAAATTCCTGCAAAAAAAATGAAAAAAGAAAAATTCTTCTTGCTTGACCCAAGAAAGTGCTCTGTGGAGGTTGTAGCACATGCTTGAAGTTTGTTGAATATTGCTGCAAAATTTGAAACTAAAATATGCATGGAACCCTCATTCCCATGGAATCATAACCTGCTCTGATACCACTGATCCGGATCTTGGGAGGAGAGACCCCCAAGATTTGAAAACTTGAATTTCCAAAAGAAAAATAGGAGAATGCCCAATAAACAAAACCAAAAAGAAACATTTTCTTAAAACCCAAGTGGAAATAAACCAGCTAGGGCAATGGTAGCTTATCTCTGAGAAGAGATGTGGCGGCTACATGCCTCTGAACTGTAAAGGCTACATTGTGGCGGACAATATGTCCTTTTACAAAATGTGACTTGTTACTTATAGTATTTTTCTAGTTACAATACCATGGGTCAATTCCATGGGTGAATGAATACCATGGGTGGATTTTACAATACCATGGGTCAATTCCATGGGTGAATGAATACCATCGGTGGATTTTACAATACCACGGGCAGATACCATTTACAATACCATGGGTAAATTCCATGGGTCAATGAATAATATGGGTGGATAAGTACCATGGGTTGATGCCATTTCCCATTCGGATAACCTCTGTGGTGCCTCCACACTGCGCCTTCTGTGGTGCCTCTGTGGCGTCTCCGCACTGCGCCTTCTGTGGCGCCTCCACACTGCGCTTTCTGTGGCACCTCTGTGGCGTCTCCGCACTGTGCCTTCTGTGGCATCTCCGCACTGTGCCTTCTGTGGCGCCTCCGCACTGCGCCTTCTGTGGCGCCTCTGTGGTGTCTCCACACTGCGTCTTCTGTGGCGCCTCCACACTTCCACAGCTGCAGCGCTCGAGAGATCACCCTTCACAGATTCGCTTTCAACTTCCCTTCAATAGATCAAACTTTTAAAACAATAACCCAATATTTCAGATCTTAAGATATTCGATTTGCAAGAATGAATTAGCCAAGTGATCTCCTTTGTTTTATATAGGCAAGCTTCTTCCTAAAATCATGGATCAATACCATAGATAACCAATACAAGGGGCCATTTTCCATTCCAATCACCGAAGGTCTATTTGGCTGATAAACTTGCATGAAAGAAGGGTTCCTCGTTTGAGTGGGAGAAATGGCGGAAGATGGTAAGTTTAGGGTCGAGAAATTTAATGGCCAAAACTTCTCACTATGGAATATGCAGATGGAAGATTATCTGTATCAGAAAGATCTATACCTACCATTGGGTGGAAAAACAAAGATGTCGATATGTATGACAGATGAAGAATGGAACCTTCTCGATAGAAAGGCACTCCGAACAATACGGTTGTGCCTCGCAGTGTCAGTCGCCTTGAAAAACTCGAAGGAAACAAAAATAGAGGGTTTGATTAAGGCATTCGAGAAACTATATGAAAAACTCTCGGCCTCAAACAAGGTATTTCTTATGAAACAGTTATTTAATATGAATATGTCGGAAGGTGGATCTGTTGCAGACCATTTAAATGATTTTAATACTATTACAAGTCAGTTAAGTTTTGTACGGGTAAACTTTGATGATGAAGTTAGAGCTCTGTTATTCTTGTGCTCATTGCCAGAAAGTTAGAATGGTTTATAATTTCCATCACTAACTCTGTTTTTGGATCTAGTACCTTAAAGTTTGATGATATTGTCGTTGTTTCCTTTAGCGAGGAAATGTGATGGAAAAGCTTCGGTGAGACATCGGGTAATGCTTTGAGTGTAGAGTCTAGGGGAAGAAAAATGGAAAGAGGAAAGAGCTCAGGATATCACAGTAAATCAGGGAAAGGAAGATCCAAGTCTAGATCGGGGATAGTGTGCTGGAAATGCAGAAAGAAAGGACATCTAAAGAAAGACTGTAGATCTTGGAAGGGAAAAGAAGGAGATGCACAACAAGAAAACAATCATGAGGCAGATGTGACAGGTGAGGTGTTACAAGATGCTTTGATTCTTTCTTTAAAAAATATTACTGATTATTTGGTGGTAGATTTAGGGGCCTCATTCCATAACACACCTGATAAGAAATATTTTCATGACTATGTTCAAGGAGATTTTGGACAAGTCCATTTGGGTGATGATAAACCTTGTAAAATTGTTGGAATGGGTAAGGTTCTTGTAAAATAGCATAATGGAAACCAATGGCTATTAAAGGAGGTAAGGCATGTTCCAGATCTAAAGAAAAATATGATTTCAATAGGGTAGTTAGGCAGCGAAGGTTGTGTCACAAATTTCACAGATAAAGCTTGGAAGGTCACCAAAGGAGCACTAGTAATAGCAAAAGGTGAAAAGGTTGGTACATTGTATTTATGCAATGGTATTTCTAACTCTATTAATTCTTTAACTTCCAAAGGAGAAGATGTAGCATTATGGCATCATAAGCTCGGACACATGAGTGAGAATGGGATAAGATCCTTCACTCAAGGAATTTGTTGTCGGGTTTGAAGAATGTTTACTTGGACTTCTATGAGAATTGCATTTATGGAAAACAGAAGAGATTCAGATTTCTCAGAGTTGGGAAAGAAAAGAAGAGCGAAAAATTAGAGCTTGTGCATACAGATGTATGGGGACCTACTCAGGTATCATCTTTCAATGGATCTCATTATTATGTTACTTTTATTGATGATGCAACTAGAAAATCTTGGATTTATTGTATTCAGAATAAATATGATGTATTTGATACTTTCAAGAAATGGAAAGCTTTGGTTGAGATTGAGACAAGAAATAAATTGAAGTGTCTTAGATCAGACAATGGAGGTGAATATTGCAGCAAAGAGTTTGATAGCTAGTATTCAGAGCATGGAATTCGCAGAGAGAAGACAGTTCCAAGAACACCACAAGAAAATGGTGTGTTAGAAAGGATGAACAGAACAATCATGGAGTTCGCAAGGTGCATGAGATTGCATGCAGGATTACCTTTACAGTTTTGGGCAGATGTTGTAGATACTACTACTTATCTAATAAATAGAGGGCCTTCAATTTCCTTGGATATTGGTGCTCCAGAGGAAGCATGGACAGGTAAAAAGGTAAACTACTCTTTTTTAAAGCCTTTTGGTTGTGAGGCCTTTGTCCATATTAATAAAGAAAATAGAACAAATCTTGAGCTGAAATCAAAGAAATGTACCTTTATTTGATATGGTGTTAATGATTTTGGTTATCGCTTATATGGTTATGAAAATCGCAAAATCATTAGGAGCAGAGGTATAATATTCAATGAAAAGGTCTTATATAGGAATCAGTTGTAGGAAAAGAAATAGGAAAAAGAAAACAAGGAATACACAGTTCTTGATGGGATCACTGAAAAAGTAAAGGTGCCTAAAAATAGCAATAATCAACAATCACAACAACAACAATAGGCACCCGAAACACCTGAAAGTGGTGTTAGAAGATCTACCATGATAAGCATACCCCCTGAATGATACTCTCCTTCATTATATTATTTATTGTTGACTGATTCTGGTGAACCCAAACGTTATGAAGAAGCAATGTAGGTTGAAAGGAGGAAGAAGTGGGGGCTAGCCATGGAGGAAGAGATGGACTCCTTAATGCATAACCAAACTTGGGACTTAGTCAGGTTGCCTGCAGGTAAAACTACATTGCAGAATAAATGCATATACAGGCTGAAGGAAGAAGATGGAGGAAAATAGATGTACAAAGCTAGACTTGTGGTGAAGGGGTTTGCATAGAAGAAATGTATTGATTTTGATGAAATATTTTCTCCAATTGTTAAAATGACTTCAATCAGAACTAGTTTAAGTCTAGTAGTAGTTGAAGATTTGGATCTTGAGAAGTTAGATGTAAAGACAAACTTTCTCCATGGGGATTTGGAGGAAGAGATATATATGCAGCATGCACAAGGATATGAGGTAAAAGGGAACGAGAAAGTAGTGTACAGGTTGAAGAAGAGCTTGTATGGCTTAAACAAGGCTCTAAGGCAGTGGTATCTAAAATTTGACAAGTTTATGTCTGAACAAGGTTATACTAGATGTCACTTTGATCATTGTGTTTATCTGAAAAAGGAAACTGATGGCAGCTATATTATATTGTTATTGTATGTAGATGGCATGCTTGTTGCAGGGTCTAACATGCAGGAAATAAATGTACTCAAAAGAAAATTGGAAAACTCATTTGCAATGAAGGATTTGGGAGCTACAAAACAAATCCTTGGTATGAGAATAACTAGAGACAGGAAAAATCACAAATTAACATCATCTCAAAATGAGTACATACAAAACGTGTTGAAAAGATTTAATATGCACAATGCAAAACCAGTTAGTACACCTTTTGCATTTCAAACTTAGTAAGGAAATGTGCCCAAAGACCCATGAAGACATGGATTATATGTCTAAAGTTCCATATGCATCAGCAGTTGGAAGCTTAATGTATGCAATGGTTTGCACAAGGCCTGATATTGCACATGGAGTGGGAGTTGTAAGCAGGTACATGAACAATCTGGGAAAGGAACAATGGATGGCAGTGAAATGGATTCTTAGATATTTGAAAGGTACCACAAATCAAGGATTATGCTTTGGCGGTTCAAACATTTCGTTACAGGGATATGTTGATGCAGATATGGTAGGTGATAGAGATAACAGGAGGAGCACTACAGGATACGTATTTACTATAGGCGGAATAGCTGTCAATTGGGTTTCAAAAATCCAAAGTGTTGTTGCACTTTCAACAACAAAAGCATAGTATGTTGCTGCTACAGAGGCTAGTAAAGAAATGATTTGGTTACAAAGGTTTATGGGTGCATTGGGTAAGAAGCATGATATGGGCACGTTATACAGTGATAGCCAAAGTGCCATTCATCTTTCAAAGAACTCAACATTTCATTCCAGGACTAAACACATACAGCTCGAGTATCATTTCATATGATCTGTGTTGGAAGATGGAGAGTTGAAGCTGGAAAAGATACACACTAGCCAAAATCCTGCAAATATGCTAACAAAAGTTGTAACCAGGGAGAAACTGAGAATATGCTTAGTTTCAATTTGTCTTCAAGGATGACGATGAAGATGAGAAACAACCAGGTCCAAAGAGGAGTCATTGTCGAGCAAATGAAGCAGCGGTGGAGTTGCTACAATCATTCTCCAAGTGGGAGATTTTTGGGTGTGGAGCATGATTATTTAGAGGTCTTTGTTTTAACGGGATCTATACCCCAAGAATATTGTACACACCTCCATGTGGGGGGGTGTGGGGGGTTTGGGGGGGCCGATCCCCCCCTGACTGGGGGGTCTGGGGGCCAGCGGTCCCCTGGCGGGGGTTTCGGGTGCAGTGCCCCTGAAGCTAAAAACAGATGTAAAATTGCCTTGTAAAATATAGTAATTTCTAGTCAATCTGGGTCGTTCATTAGGCGAATGATCTGACGATAGAACTTATGTTTAGTTTAGGGTTTCTTCCCCCATAAGGCAACCCCTCTCTTTGTATGAGGCCATTGTATTGAGGCTATGTAATAGATGTGTATTCTCTGAGCGAGAAACAGAGAGGTGAGATTGTGAGAGAAAACAAAGGATATTACAGCGGATCTATTGTAGGTTGTGTCTCTTCATTTTGCTGGATAATAGAAAGGAAGGACTGGCTATTTGGGGTGGACATAGCCCAAACTAGGTGAACCACGTATATCTGTGTCTCTCTGGTTTTATGTGTTTGTTGTTTTTTTGCATATTATATGTCTTGCATTTCTCTGTCATATATAACCTTTCTCTAACAAATTTGATACCACTTTGTAAGGTCGTCCTCCAACCTCAACCCAAGTAACCATGCCAACCGAGGTAAACATGAGACAAGAGGTTGCTATGATCAGATTCAACCTCCTATGTGACCTTGAGGAAGTGGAGTCGATCGGAACATCACACACAATAATCCAACATTAGCTTCAGAATCATCACGACACATGTCAGCCACTCAGAGACCCTGTCCTTAGGTCCCATTATTATTCTGGACCTCTTAGGCCACATTATCTCTCATGCTATGGGCAGGGGAACGAACAAAGACCCAACGTCTCTCTCATAGGCTTTCCTCCCAATGACCAGAGACCAAAGTTGCCAATTTTGTGCCAATGACCCTAGGATTTAAGCCACTTTTTCAGGCATAGAGCCCAGGCCACAATCTAGAATGGAATGATAGCTTAGAATCAGTAAAAGTACATGGAAACAATGATGCAAAAGCAATGAGCTGAACAAGACTATAACCAGACCCCTACTAGCCATGACAATCATTTTTGTCAAACATATCATCGACATGCAACCTGTAGGTGTAAACAACATAATTAAGTGTAGGGATCTCATACTTATATGAGAATCGCTACGAACCATTGTTCCCTCATGTCAATTTTTTTATTATCATCTATTAGATCATAAACACATTATCCATTCACGTAGAAGTAAGAACATGCTGAGAGACATACATAGTTGTTCTCATAAAATATACATATAACAAGCATAATAGGAACATAAATACCATAAACATATCAGTCGTCACAATCCACATATACATCAATACATTTTCACATGAAAATCAAGGTTACAAACTTCTCATTAATTAATGCAATGAACCAACCGGAGATGGGACTACCACGTTCCACTCGACCATAGATTGACTGAGTCACGTCTCTCTTCAGGTAATCACCCTCATGCCATATTCCAAGCATGAATGAAGGACTCATAGAACACACCAAAAACACCAATCAACCTGGATACCACCAGAGTTCTCTACCTACACCATGAGGAATTTGAGGACCTCCTAGTCTCTCAGCCTTTACTATAATCCACAGTCCAATCCAAGGATCACTAGGCCCTACACCAAGACATACTCCCCAGGATTTACCATGCATCCCATCTTGGGAAAACTAGGCCAAACAAAGAGAAAATCCACCTCTTGGCATTACCGTATATCCCGTCATTCACCAGCAAGGATTCATAGGCTCACCAAAGCACACAACCTGGCTTTACCACAAGCCTGTCCAGTTCAACGGTTACTAGGCCAATGGCTTCGTGATATACAATCCCATTCAGGGACCACTAAACCTTGTGTTTTTCAATTCATAGATCCACCCCACTCAAATTCAAATCCAATCCAACCATCCCACATAAACTGAATGAGAGAACCCATCTAATCAAAGCTATAAGGAAATGGAAAGTCTAGGTTGAAAATACTGTCACACTTGGTATAACCCATGCCATGGTAGAAAAGGAACACACGTAATCCCATTCATGCCAAATCTAGCAAGGAAAATACACATGCAGGTTGATACCTGCAATGAAGCCTGTTGGAGCTACTTGATCTTTGCTTCATATTTCCTTCTTTTCCTTTCTTGCTCCAATGCTAAAGTGCTCCAAGAAAACTTTGGGTCCAAGAGTGAGAGAGAGAGAGAATAATGAGAGAGATAAAAAAATGAACTCATCAAGCCTTGCCCATTGATCCTCATAAGCCTTTTTATCAATATGGCCTTTATTTTCTCCATTTTCCATTATTTTCCTTCATTTTCCTCCTCATATGCAACCTATGACCTTTCATCTTCCTTTTCTCATAATATCCTTTATTTTCAGAAACAAAATGCCATTGCCTTTTCCATTTTCCTTAGCCATAAACAATTAAATGAACACCCACACCAAGATGTCCTTCCCAACATTTAGCTTGGATTACGTGTCCCATCATTTGTGGTATTTCTATATTTTTACATGGAATTTTTACCAAGGTTGTTACAAATGTACTCAGTAGTGAATGTTGAAAAATTGAAGCTTTATGAGCATCCATTGATCATGGATGTTGTGTGTGGAGCATGATTGTTTAGAGGTCTTTGTTTCAGCCGGAGGTATACCCCAGGTAGTTTGTACACCCCTCCACGCAGGGGGGTGCGTGGGGATCCAGGGGGGGCAATCCCCCTCGGTTGGGGGGTCCGGGGGCCAGCGGTCCCCTGGCGGGGGCTTGGGGGTAGCGCCCCCAAAGCTAAAAATAGGTGTAAAATTTCCTTGTAAAAGTATAATAATTTCTAGTCAATCTGGGCCATTCATTAGGCAGATGATCTGATGGTAGAACTTATGTTTAGTTTAGGGTTTTTTGCCCTAGAAGGCAACCCCTCTCTTTGTATGAGGGCATTGTATTGAGTCTGTGTAATATATGTGTATTCTCCAAGTGAGAAACAGTGAGGTGAGACTGTGAGAGAAAACAGAGGATATTACAGCGGATCTATTGTAGGTTGTGTCCCTTCATTTTGCTAGATAATAGAAAGGAAGGACTGGCTGTTCAAGGTGGACGTAGCCGAAACTGGGTGAACCACGTATATCTGTGTCTCTCTTGTTTTATGCATTTTTCTGTGTCTATATTTCTGCAATATTTATGTGTTCCATTGCTCCATAATATGTAAATTTCTAACAACTGGTATCAGAGTCGAAGGTTTATTTGGCTGGTAAACTCGCAGGAAAGAAGGGTTCCTCGTTTGAGTGTGAGCAATGGCAGAAGATGGTAAGTTTAGGGTTGAGAAATTTAATGGCCAAAACATCTCACTATGGAAGATGCAGATGGAAGATTATTTCTATAAAAAAGATCTATACCTACCATTGGGTGGAAAATCAAAGATGCCGACAGGTATGACAGAGGAAAAATGGAACCTTCTCGAAAGAAAGACACTTAGAACAATACGCCTGTGCCTTGCAGCATCAGTCACCTTCAACATTTCGAAGGAGACAATGACAGTGGGTTTGATTAAGGCATTGGAGAAACTATATGAAAGACCCTCTGCCTCAAACAAGGTATTTCTTATGAAACGGTTATTTAATATGAAGATGTCGGAAAGTGGATCTGTTGCAGACCATTTAAATGATTTTAATACTGTTACAAGTCAGTTATGTTCTGTAGGGGTAAACTTTGATGATGAAGTTAGAGCTCTGTTATTCTTGTGCTCATTGCCAGAAATTTGGAATGGTTTAGTAATGGCAATTAGTAACTCTGTGTCTGGATCTAGTACTTTAAAGTTTGATGATGTTGTCGGTGCTATCCTTAGTGAGGAAATGTGACGGAAAAGCTCTGGTGAGACTTCGGGAAATGCTTTGAGTGCAGAGTTTAGGGGAAGAAAAATGGAAAGAGGAAAGAGCTTAGGATATCACAGTAAATCAAGGAAAGGCAGATCCAAGTCCAGATCGGGGATAGTGTGCTAGAAATGCAGAAAGAAAGGATACCTAAAGAAATACTATAGATCTCAGAAGGGAAAAGAAGGAGATTCACAGCAAGAAAACAATCATGAATCAAATGTGACAGGTGAGGTGTTACAATATGCTTTGATTCTTTCTTTTGAAAATATTACTGATTCCTAGGTGGCAAATTCAGGGGCCTCATTCCATGCCACACCTGAAAAGAAATACTTTCATGACTATGTTCAACGAGATTTTGGACAAGTTCGTTTGGGTGATGATAAACCCTGTAAAATTGTTGGAATGGGTAAGGTTATTTTAAAATAGCAGAATGGAAACCAATGGCTATTAAAGGAGGTAAGGCATGTTCCAGATCTAAAGAAAAATATGATTTCAACAGGGCAGTTAGGCAGTGAAGGTTGTGTGATAACTTTCACCGATAAAGCTTGGAAGGTCACTAAAGGAGCCCTCATAATAGCAAAAGGCGAAAAGGTTGGTACATTGTATTTATGCAATGGTATTTCTAAATATGTTAATGCTTTAACTTCCAAAGGAGTAGATGTAGCATTATGGCATCATAGGCTCAGACACATGAGTGAAAAGGGGATGGAGATTCTTCACTCAAGGAATTTGTTGCCAGGTTTGAAGAATGTTGATTTGGACTTCTGTGAGAATTGCATTTATGGAAAACAGAAGAGAGTCAGATTTCTCAGAGTTGGGAAAGGAAAGAAGAGTGAAAAATTAGAGCTTGTGCATACAGATGTATGGGGACCTACTCAGGTATCATCCCTCGGTGGCTCTCGTTATTATGTTACTTTTATTGATGATGCAACTGGAAAAACTTGGATCTATTGTATTAAGAATAAATTTGATGTATTTGATATTTTCAAGAAATGGAAAGCTTTGGTTGAGATTGAGATAGGGAAGAAATTGAAGTGTCTTAGATTAGAAAATGGAGGTGAATATTGCAGCAAAGAGTTTGATAGGTATTGTTCAGAGCATGGAATTCGCAGAGAGAAGACAGTCCAAGACA
>APFE031123730.1:156057-169110 GCA_000404065.3 Pinus taeda | reverse complement strand
TCATTACCAATGGAAATATATCATATATATTTAAATGTGATGGGCCGGTCACCCCCGACGGACCCGTCCAAGCCCCACAAGTGAATCACATTTGAAACAAAATGGTGACCACATTATGTTAACTGCCAACCTCATTCATTAACCGTTGATCTTAAAATAAATGACACCATGTTTGTTTAAACAACAATACATTATATTATGGATGAAATGAGAATCAAGTGGGGAACCACTCCCTGCAACGCGCCACTGCCACCAATGGGACAATGATGTTGGTGGCTCCACCCACCATATGATATTTAAACCTCTCATTTGTCATTCAAACCAAACCGACAGAGGAGTCGAGTGGAACCCTGAGTGGCCTAGAGGTGTGGAATCATGAGTGAGGAAATCATTGATGTGCTGAAAATATTCCCTTAGAGGGCCAGAGGTGCCAATGTCAAAATTTGACAAGTTTAGAGCCAATTTTGCAAGTTTGTGTGTAAGGAATCCAACTATGTAGTCTGTTTCTCCAGCCGAGGTCTGCATTTTCAGGCCATCATCCAAATTGGAGGTATAAGAGTCATTTTTGTAAAGTTCCTTATAACTGATTTCTTTGATGCCACTTACTAAAATAAGGCCTACCCACTTTTGAGCAGGGCCCAAAGATGTAGCGCACATTGGGTGGACTCTATAATCAAATCGTTTGTGTGTGTTTCATCTCATGGTTACATTATGATTTCCACTTCCTTTTCATGTGTTACGTTACTTGGTTAATATGATATTTTATATGCAATTTTGAATGCATCGTTGAAGTTAAAAGATTTGGATCAATACATGAGATTCAATAATCAAAACTAATCAAAGCTCATCTCAAAGTAACAACATGACTAACTTCCACTAGGATTTGTTGTAAACCCTAGATTTTACTTATTCCCAACACATCATAACTCAAATTCAGGTTTCAACAATCTTAAATTATCACATTGTTATCATATATCACAAATTTGGACTACTACTAAGGTTTTTTTAGAAAACCCTAGAATTCACAAATACTATCATCCTAGAGAATCAAACTTTGACTAGGGCTTAGTTCCAAACCCTATGACTCATGACCATCAAAAATTAAGCCAACTTATATATCTAGAATTTTGTCATCATGCACAAGCATATCATATCATGTGTTTAGTCAAACCAAACTACACAAATATCAATAAGACTTAGACATATAAAAAACTTAATTATACTAGTTTTTGATCAAACAAACACATACATGCCAAGGATTTCATTTCTAGGACACTATGAGGGTATTGCTTATACACCCTACCAAACCCTAGTGATCTAGGGTTTCAATTCAAATCATAAGAAACCCTAATTTATCAATACTTCAAAGTTTTGGGATTTTGGATATTACAATTCAACCCTAAAAAATTAGGTTTTCCATAACCATAATAAAACCCCAAACATGACTTCACCAAAACATCACACATTTTCTATCAAAAACAACCCAAAGTAGGTTATGGTTTCACACATAGTCATTGACATGCCCTTAAGTTAGGGTTTTCACAGTGAACCTTTCTAGACTAATCAAAGATATGAGGATGGTAGATGTATCTAATGATGAATCACCCAATCAAGAGTGTTTAAGATTCAAGAAAGGTAGACAAAAGGATATTAGTAACTGTTTATGAATATGGAGAGAGAAAAACTTGTAATTCAAAACATACATCTTGTTTCCTAACAACCCTTGTAATTCCAATACTTTTCTTTATGAGGACTTCATTTTTGAGTCTTAAACGAGTTTTCCTAAACAAGGAAGATAAGAGTAGAAATTTGATTAGTATTTAATGCAAAGAAAACTCGAGAAGGAAGAAAAACTAAAAGTGATAATGGTAACAGGATAATTATCTTTGGGGATTGATGAGGGCTCCATCCAAGCTTAATGGATACCTATAACGTTAAGAACAAATAAAAATGCTTTTCCAAAATGTGTTAAACCTGCAAATACTAAAAATAATAAAGAAAATAACTAAAGTTTAGATCAAAGGACTTAGTAGTGTAAGTCCCTTATATCCAATTCTTCATACTTAATATTATTTGGAGATCCTTCTTTAGCTACATTGCCTTGATCCCTGCTTCTTTTCTTGTTCTTCAGATTGTCAGGATAGTCACTTCTATAGTGACCCATATTGTGGCATTGGTAGCATTCTATCTTGGACATATCAACCTTGTTTCTTGGCCCTCTTGACTTCTTGGAGTTTCCTTTCTTATGAGAAGTGAAGTATGCATTTGAAACCTTTTATTCTTCATTTTCAGATAAAATATAAATACTCATTTCTTCTTGGGTGCAAGCATTCCATAGTTGTTCAAAGGTAGGAGCTTCTTTCCAACTATTGAGACCTGAAGCAAAAGAACTCCAAGTAGTTGGTAATCCCAATAGTGAAATGATTATTATCTCCCTCTCCCGTACAATTCATCTATGATTTGAAGTTCATCTCTAATCCTTGATATTCTTACAAAAAAGGAAGCCACATTATAATCCTTCGTCATCTTAGTAGCCCTTAAATCATTTTTCAAGCTTGCTACTTAGCCAATATTTTTGATAGTGAATAATTTTGACAATGCGTCATACATTTCTTGAGCATGATTATTGGAAATGTATGGGACAAGATTGTTCTTTATGCTTTCCACCATTAGTCCCATAGCCAATACCTCTAATTCTCTATACTTCATCTTGTCTACATCACTGGATTCTTTGGTAGGTTTATTCACCTTTCCTTTGACCACATCAAGACCTTGTTCTTTTCAATAATGAGGTCAATCCTCTTCTTCCAAGATTTGTAGTTTGATGCTCCTTCCAATTTGTTCTCCCTCTTTCTTGTGTTTGACATTGTCCTTAAATATGGTGAGCTCCTTCTCTTGTAACAACTCCTTCTATGATCCCTAGATCAATCCTTTAGATTATTTCTAGTAGATACTTCCCTTTTTCCTCCTTCACATTAGCTCTGATAACATGTTATAAAATCAGAAAGGTAGAAATATTTTCTTATGTAGATAATTAATTGTGATTCTTTTTATCTTTATGTTCTTATTTTATCTTTTATTTCATTAAGAAATTACTAAGAAAATAACACAAGGACAATAGATGTAGGCATACAACTAGGGAAAAAACACTATCTAGGGGAAAACCCAGCCAAAAGTTCATACTTCTTTAGTTTCTCGAGAGAATCCAAGAATCTAGACTCAAACAAAGACTCCCTCCACACCAAATCAGCCCTCAATCCTTCTTGTATATGACAACACTTTTAAAGCATCTTCGACCTAGCAACATCAATAGTAGTTGCAAACTAGTAGCAACTTCAACCCAACAACAGTGGTAATAATAAATTCGACCAAACTAGAAAAACTTCAATCTCCATTGATACACCTTAGAATTGAGTGAGAATTGTCCCAAAATTTCCATCTTGAGGTCTTTTATCTCCTTCGAGAAACTCACACTTCCTTCCATCTCCTTTTTCTAGCCCTTTACCAACTTTCCACTTTTCAATCTTCTAGCTTCAGAGATCGAACTATGAGAGAGAGAGAATGAGATTCTCCAAATGAGTTTGAACTACCTTGTATTTATAGCCTTCCAGGGAGGTTGAATTACTTGTCTTGAGGCTGAGTTGATCTTGTTGAGGCCAACTTGGTGTGGAGGAGACTAAATTCATTCTTTACTCCAAAATAATTCTTTTTATATGATTCGAAAGCCCAATAAGGGCCTCTTTTAATTTCTAATGACTCTAATGTCTCAGAATAAATCCTAGAAGTCCTCATTGGGGACTTTTACCTAAAACGTGATGACTCAAGAATCAAACCCATGTTTTAATAAGTCATAATAATAATAATAAAAATATTGTTCTTCATTCTTTTGATAACCACATCTCAAATACATTTATGAAGACTGAACCTAGTTACATATTTCAGCATAATATGCCCAAGCTTCCTCTCACCCAGGAGCTTGTCCAGTCTCCCTCTTAACTTGTTACTAACATAAACTATCTGCTATTTGGTGAAGATCATGGTATTATCAGCTGATTATTACGCTCCTCCTTTCAATTTCATGAAGTTCATCTTCTATATTTTCTTCGTAGGGCATCAACCATCCAAAAATTTCCTTTCAACAAACCATAGTGTTGTACCAATAGTCATGTAATCATTCTTTTTATTGGAATGTGATCTTCTAGTCCACATTTGGATTTTATTCACATAAATACCTTTTCCAGGTCATGCTCCTTTCAGGATCTTCCATCCATTACATGAGTACTAGTTGTAGGTGAAATCTACAACTCTCTTTCGGTAGCATTGTTTCAACCCCACTAGAAGTTGTTGAAAAATAGAAAATGAACACAAAATCAAAGTTACCTTTTGTGATGGTCTTTGATCATGACATCTGCTTATTGCAACATCAACATCCTGCACATTCATAAACACATCTCCAAGATTTTCAATGTCAAGGGTCTCCTTCCTTTATAGACTTTATCAAAGTCGTTATATCTTCTCTTAAGGAGATGTTGTAGCTAATTCTTCTAGTTACTGAATGTTGATCACTTATTTTATATTTTCATTTCTCACGAATTCTTCTTCCTTTCTTCAAATATTGTTCCCCCAGAACTTCTATACATAGTTCATTCATCTTGTCAACCACCTTCATATTCCATATGAGTACATATTATGTTGATTTTATCTTATCAATTTTTGAATGAGTTCAATGTATATTATCTTCATGCCTTTCTACAACTTCTTAAAGGAAGAGATCCTTCTTCTTTGATTATGCTCATGAGATAGAGCATTCACTCATTCTAACTATAACCACATGATGACATGACTCTATATATCTATTTCCAAATATATACATACCTATTCCTTCATGTGGTCATCTAGACTTCTTTCGACATCTTTATTTCCTTTAAAGACTAAAGTACTTCAACCAACTTGACATGTTACACATCTTCGTCATGATACCTTACCTGTGGATCCCACATAAGGTGGATTGTAGACTATCAGTGAGACACTTGATTCTTCCAAGTATAGGTGAACCTTTTAATGAAGATTCCAATAGAGGATCTTGATTATCCTCATCATGCAAATGTTCATTCCTAATGACTATGGTATATGATAATTTCTTCATCTTTTATTATGCTAGTTGAATTTATTTCAACCATATATATTATTGTTATGGTTATCCATGAATGATTCTAATGGAAATGCCATGAATTACTTTCTTTCTATCATGATGATTGTTACAACCATGTAGACTTTCTACTCCATTTATTCTTCCATGCCTTTTATGATGAATTCATCTCTATTTCAGCTTTAATGCATCCTATCATTCTTTTGATTCTTCCTATCATGATAGCTATCTTTTAGAAAAACTGAAAAGAACTATGTGAAGGATATTATCTTAGTCATAGTAGAGATCTTTCACTTTCCTCCTTCGTTCATTTCCTCTTTTCAGGTTCTTCCACTTCTTCAGTGACATGGGCTTCATTCTTTTCTTTTATTTTCTTTTTGTCCTTCTTGAGTTTATGAAAAACTCTCTTGAAATTCCCATATTCCTGGTAGCCATAACATTGGATCTTTGACATATCGATCTTTCTTTTTTTTTCAAGGATCAAACTTTCCAAACATTCCTTTTCTCCTAGCCATGGAAGCAAATGCTTGAACTTGTTTATTTGATCCTACATTGATTTTTGTCTTCAACGTAGTCTCTTCAATCTTACATAATGACCAAAGTTCACTGCATGGGGTGGCTTCCTTCTTTCCATAGATGCTTGATACAAAGTTTCCCCACTCATCAGGTAGTGCATTCAGCACTAGGGTGGTCATTTATTTGTCAAACATTATCTCCCATAAATGTTGCAGCTGGTCTCTTATTTGTGACACCCTCAAAAGATATGAGGTTATCCCTTCTTCCTTTTATACCTTCATCTTGTATAGCTTGGTTGTCAAATATATAACTTCTCTTGCAGTGCTTATGAAGAACAATTCTACCAATTTACCATAGATTTCTTTTGAATTCTCCAACTTTGCTACATAAGGGATTCTATAGGGGTTCTTTGATCCCTTATTTCTCCTTTCATATATTTTGACAAAGTTTGAGATTTTCTTTTTGATGACTTGGCGATTGAACGCTTAACATGCCTAATAACTTCATTCACTTTGAGGATCAAATATTTCCTCTTCTTGCATGCAAGGAAATTTGATGACCCAACCATTTTGTTGCTCTCCTTGCAAAAAGAAGTCATTCTAATAGTGGATTCAAACATAGATATAAGAATACTTGCTTGTAAAGTGAAGAGGCTGCTTTGATGATGATATCCTCCATTTGATTCCTTTCTTCATTTTGATGATAGTTGATGATGATTGATTCCCTGAAGATGGCAATGATTCTTCTTCTAGAGATGCATTTCTTCAAATATATTTGAGATGTGATTCCTTCTTCAAAGAGAGGGAGATCACCTTGATTCCTTTGATAATGATGTAAATGTTTCTTCTTGCTTCCTAGGAATGTAGGGACTTCAATATGCTTCAGATGTGTATCCGATTTTTCTTTGAGTTGAGGTAGGTTCCTTCTTGAAAATAGATTATTTGTGGTCTTCTTCTTCTTTTTGCTTCTAAATGGTATGGTCCTTGTGATGAGATGGGTAGTCTACCTTGATGCTCTATTAGTTTGTTCAGCCCTTATGTATCCATTCTTGATTGTTTGATGTCTTCTATGATGCCTTGACATTTCTTGATATTCCTTTTGATGGTCCTTCTTCAAGTTTCCTTTCCTTGTCTTGTAACCTTAGCTCCAATACCACGCTGAGAAATCTAGGGTAGTAGGATTAGGTGATTTCTCTTACTTTGATAATTTCTTGTGATTTTTTTACTTAACTTGATTATCTTCTTCTTTCACTTGATTATAATTAGTGTTCTTATCATAAAACAACTACCAAACAATAAATAACAATGAGACAAGAGGACATAAGATATAGGCTATCAACAAAGGCCAAAACCTTTCCTCTTGAGAGGAAAACCCACAAGAACTCTTCTCTTCTTATAGAACTTCAATTGACAAATTCAAAGAACTATGACCCTTGACCAAAAACCCCTCCAAGACCAATTCAAGCTTATTATTGATGAGCTTCTCTTCCACAAAGTCAACTTCAGTCAAACAATCTTTCCAATAGTTGCAACTTCTCCTTTGACTTATTTTTTGGACCTGTAATTTTTTATCGTAATTTTGGCTATTGCAAAAACCCTAGTTTCTACATATGTGGAAGAATATGGTGATCTCACCCTTCTCTCTCCTTCACTTGAGATTATTACTTCTCCTAGGAAATTCAGCTTCTAAAGGTACTTCTTTTGGAGACGATTCTTGACTTCCTTGTATGGACACAATTTGGTACTCGATGCAGAACGATTAATGCCCTAACTTCGCACATGTGAGGAAATAATCCCCAAAACAATCCTTCATATACTTCTATTTTTCTCTCTTCTTATATTCTCCTTCTTTGATTGATATAAGACTTCTTCTTCCCTCTTGTTCGAACTTCTTGTGAACTCAATTGATGATCTTCAAATGAGGTTGATGCATTCTTATATATAGTCTTCCTTGGAGGTCGATTAACTTTCTATGAGGCCGACTTGTTCTTTGCATGATGACAAGTTCTTAGAGGGTCTTTGACTCTAAGTTTGACTCAAATAAATTTTCTTTACAATATGTAACATGCCCAAAAGAGCCTTCCATACATGACAATGACTCAATTCACTTCTAGACTCAATCAAAATCCCTAGAAGCACTCAATGCATGTTTGACCTATAAATAAAATAATCTTGAGCATGAACACATGCCTAAAGAATGAAAACAACAATTTTATTTTTCTCTTTACATCAAATATATAAAAACATTATCACATATGTCATTATGAAGACTGAATAACGTATTTCAATAGTTACATGTCTTTTTAAATGTATATATGTTTAATTCACACACACACACACACACACATACTTTAAAATAAAGTTATAATTTATTTTTATTTATTTTTTGTTTTTGTTTTCTTGTGTGTGATGTTTCATGAGATTATATGGCTTTGCTAGTTATAATTATGTCCATCATTGTGTCTACTTTGGAAAACATCTTTCAAAATATTAACTTAATTATCGATAATTATTAGGTGGATGGTAGGGATTAATCTCCATTGAATATTTTAGAATATTTTTAGTAGTTTTCACACATGATAGGTGAAGATCTATCTAAGATGTAGTTATGATCTTTCCCTCCTTTTCATTAAATTGATTAATTAAAAAAATGATATATGTGGAAATGAACATGAGTTATGGCTTTTTGGGCATGTAGTATCTGTCCATGGTATTTTAAGAAAACTTATTTATTCTAGTAGTTATGCTCTTTCTCTATTTTTAATTAGATTCATTAGTTTTAAAAAACAAGAAAATTGTTAATACAAACATGAGTGTCATATGAACATGAATCATGGTTTTTTGTGTATATGGTATTAATAATCATGGTATTGGTCCATGGTATTTTAGGAAAGCATAATTAAGTTAAGAATATTCATGGTTAAGTTTTTTTAAATATATATATATATATATATATATAATTATTTTTATAATTAATAATAATAATTTAAAATAAAGTTATAATTTAATAAATTTGTATGATTTTTAAAATTTAGAAATACGAGATGTATCACTAAATAAGTGTTTTAATGCTCGTAAGTGTTTTACATGATTGTATTAGTTATAAAGGTGGTTATCATTTTCACTTTCATTTTAAGAAAATTTATGTTTGAAAATAATCAAACTAAAAATACTTTATTGGTTAGCAAACAAAATACGAAAAACTATATTTTCATAATTCACAATTCAATTTTAGCTCAAATTTGTCCTTAAACTCAACACCTCTTAAACCTCTTAAATTATTTTCATCTTAAAAAAATGTTGCAAACTGACATCTCCTTGGGAATAACCGAAAGAAAAACTTTCAAAATGATTCTCAGTACGATAGTACACACATCCGAACCCAAAAAGAGAATACGATGCAAGAACCTTAGCTTTTTCTACTTTTCGTATGAGATGCCTCCGTGTGCCTGCGATCTACCACAAGGATTCGTACAAGCTTAAACTTTGTCAGAGTGATTCCTAAATTTATTCACAGATGTTTCTAAGTATTAGAATCAGAAAAACCGGTTGTACTAGCAACTAAACGATGAGCCGTACTTATAAAAAAATAAAGTACAAAGATGAGCCAATATTTAAGTACCGTTAAACAGTTTAAATTCCTCTATATTTATAATGGACCTTTACATCATCCATGGCTGTGATCCCATCTTCATATGTTCAGTACTTTTGTTTGTGAACCTAAAAATAATAATCGAACGTTTAGTCAAATAGGGTTCATAGAATAATAATCGAAGGTTTAGTCAATAAAGTTTATAGAAGAGTAATGTTCACAAAAATACAATACAGTGATGAGCTGTGGTTATAATTAGAAGATGGGACATGTGCCTACCAATATGAGATGTAAATATTTCCTTAGGTTCTAAGTTATAGAAAAGTAGAATGCGTTCCGTATCAATTTAATAAATTTCTTAACATTCTTGTCCGGTATGAAGTTCTAAAATATGATTGAAAAAGACAATTATTGGGTTAAAAATAAAGAAAGATGTTTGAAGATTGATACTGTGGAAGACAAGCATAAACTTATATGCCTTAAAATATCTTTGGGCCCTTTATGCGGTGGGTTACAAGAGATATATGCTGTTTGCTAAACAAACAGGGGGCAGTACATAACGTATGATGGTCTTAATTTTCAAAAGGAAAAGAGGTTTCACACACCAGTCGTGATAGAAATGTATATACCTTGTGTTCAAATTGACTCCACCGTCACACTAAAATTGCACTTGCACTTTGTTGCACACATGTTAGAGTAGTCTGTTTTGTACACGGGAAAATGAGACCCAAATTTTAAGGGCATTTTGTGGGAAAAAATAAAGGGTACGAATTGGTCAAGTTTCGGCATATTTTTTGGTTTTTGTTGATCACTGCTCGTTGAACAAATCGTAACTCAAGCACTTGGTTTTTGGTTTTTTGTTTTTCCTGCGAGTAAAATTTTGTATTTATTTAGAAACAACAACTTACATGAAAATATTGAAGGTTTTAGAATTGCGGATCACTTTGAATATCAGATCATATTCAAAAGAGACAGAAGAAAATAAGTTGCCTAGGAGTTTAAAGTTTACCATTTATATTTTAAAATACCTCCTTTAGTCTATATTAAATAGGAAATTTAGAAACCAATGACTGAGCAAGAGACTAAGAAGAGGGAAATTCCTTCTTGCTGCTTGATAAGCTGCCAATAATGGAAGTGATACCAAGGTGTTTTTCTTGTTGGAATTAATGGAGAAAGCTAAAGTTAGATCCATAATCAAGAGGCACAATTTGTTGTGCAAGATCCACGAGTTGATCTTCAAGAAGGGTGTGAAAAGGAACAAAGTGTTGAAGATCAATTGGTTGAGCCACGAGAATCTGATTGCAAAGATGTGGCAGAAGAAGACAAAACTGGAGAAAATTTAAATTTAAATTGTGATGATGTCATTAATATTTCTGCGTGTGCAGTCGTTACATCAATGAATAAGATCATAGCTGACTTTCAGATGGTTGACCCCAGAAATAGTGAGAAGTAAAATTATCCTATCGAGCCTGCCATAATTCTGAGAAGGGGAAGAAATGAACTGAAGGTACAGCACTACCTCATGGCAAAGAAAGTGAAGATGAAGCCTCATCCACAAATGAACAAGTATGGACTCTGCTGCAAGAAGACAAAAATGAAAACCTCTGTTACCAAGTTGTTTCATCTTGAGTCGAGGCTGTTAGATTACTGCAGGCAAAGAAAGTGAAGATGAAGCCTCATCCACAAATGAACAAGTATGGACTTTGCTGCAAGAAGACAAAAATGAAAACCTCTATTACCAAGTTGTTTCATCTTGAGTCGAGGCTCGATGATGTCTTTTTTATGTCGCCATTTGGAGGCATTTCTGGCTGGGGTAGTATGGTCCAGTCATAACAAAATTCAGAAAAATGTGGTTCTCTTTATGACCACCTGAATCAAGAGGCACAATTTGTTGTGCAAGATTTACGAGTTGATCTTCAAGAAGGGTGTGAAGAGGAAGAAAGTGTTGAAGATCAATTGGTTGAGCCACAAGAAGCTGATTGCAAAGACGTCGCAGAAGAAGACAAAGCTGGAGAAAAATTAAATTTAAATTGTAATGATGTCATTAATATTTTTGTGTGTGCAATCATTACATCAATGAATGATGATAACATCGTCACTGACTTTCAGATGGTTGACACCAAAAATAGTGAGAAGGAAAATTCTCATATCGTGCCTTCCATAATTCTTAGAAGGGGAAGAAATGAAGTGAAGATACTACACTACTTCATTGTAAAGAAAGTGAAGATGAAGCCTCATCCACAAATGAACAAGTATGGACTCTGCTACAACAAGACAAAAATGAAAACCTTTGTTTCCAAGTTGTTTCATCTGCAAGTCGCTTTGGAGATAAAACTCCATTTCTACACATTTTTGGGGTTTTGACAATGGTGTTGAGAAAAGAGTGTGCTACATCAAGCTTGGAGACACATGTGGGTTTCAAAGCATTGTGAAACAACCCCCTCTCAATTCTATAGTATCCTCAAGAAGTTTAGTGATATTCAAACGCAGAAAAGGCTGTGGAGCTTGTTATAAAGTAAAGTGCATTTTCTTTTAAGGTTGACTAGTGGAGTTTTGATGGCGTACCCATTGTGACAGCATGGAGAGCTCACTGTAGATCGGTGGAGGCAGTTGGAAGGGTGCTCGAAACTAGTGAGGTAACTCTCCATGATTGTTTTATTTTGTCGAGTGATCCAAAGTTGGTGACAAGAGGGAGGACGAGTGTTGGGAGCATTGGAGCAGTGAAACAGGGGATGATCGAAGCCTCGGTTCATGGTGGTGCATTGAAAGAGTGTTGGATCGTAGATTGATCACCAAAGGTCATCAATATGTAACGTTGTGGCAACAAACACAACACAAAGGGAGTTCGTGCGTGGTTGCAAGTCGAGGTGTGTGGCTGCAGAGGCAACGTTGAAGCAGATCCGCCTCAAGAATCAACACAAAACCCAGTTGTGGTGGCGATCTCATAGTATAACATCCCATCCTTTGCCTTGTAACTGTCGGTGAATGAATCAAGCAAGCAAGAAATCCCGCAGACACCCAACAGAAAGCTAGTCAAGTATTTGTTGAAGTTATAGCTGTCGGGTGTGGAGAAGTTTGGTGTGGTGAGTAGGAGGTAGTGATCAGCGCGAGGGAGCAATCCACATGCTGCGCTGAAGGTCGTTGAAGCTAGTTTGCCTGGAGGTCAAGGAAGGAAGCATTTGTTGATTTCTCTCCAACCTTAGTGGAGGATTGCATCCAGATGCCATTAATGGTGCATTGTATTGATTAATAGCAGTTGTTGGGTTATTCAATTGTATTTGGGTTATTAAGTTGTTGGATTTTTTTTTTTTTAATTTTTTGTTGATTGTAGTGTGAGATTGATCAACTACTCTTGACAGTTGTTGCATTATTAAACATTTTCCCTCCCAGTTTGGTTCATGGCTTGGTAATACGTGAAACATTTTGTTCATGTGCCATTATGGAATAGTCTATTGAGACGTCTTTGACATGGCTCTGGATCTGTTCAATGATGTCTTTTTTATGTGGCCATTTGGAAGCATTTATAGCTTGGGTAGTGTTAGTGTCAGTCTTTTCAACCTTCCTCCAGTGATCAAATATGCTCTTACAAAGTGATTTTGAAGTGTCAAGGTGAAATTTTGTCATTTCAGTGAGTTTTCAAGCAAAATTTGGTCACTAGGCATTAGGTCTAGGGTTTGCTTGCACTCCTTCTAAAGTTGTCCAAATGGCGGTCTATGTCATCATTTAGCTGAGTCTATCATCATTCATAGGGTTGTCATTATCATGTCAGTGTCTGCAGATTTTACATCTATGAATGA
>APFE031123730.1:133353-154334 GCA_000404065.3 Pinus taeda | reverse complement strand
CCCATATCAGTTTACTAGCCTAATATCTTTGATCCTAATTGGTCAACTCATCCTATTGACAAAATCCATCGATTTTTTACCCGAGAGAGCCTTCTCATACCTCGTAGGGCTAGCTACGAGGTGAAATGGTTTGATGTAGCCTTGAGAGTTTGTCTATCTCAGCCTAGGTGAATTCCAAGCGCTAACAGGTAGTATGGTCGAGTAAGAAGAAAATTTAGAAAAATGTGGTTCTATTGATGATCACCATAATCAAGAGGCACAATCTATTGTGCAAGATTCATGAGTTGATCTTCAAGAAGGGTGTGAAGAGGAACAAAGTGTTGAAGATCAATTGGTTGAGCCACACGACGTTGATTACAAAGACGTGGTGGAAGAAGACAACGCTGGAGAAAATTTAAATTTAAATTATGATGATGTCATTAATATTTTCATGTGTGCAGATGTTACATCAATGAATGATGAAAAAATCATACTGACTTTCAGATGGTTGACGCCATAAATAAAATTCTCCTATTGAGCCTGTCATAATTCTGAGAAGGTGAATAAATGAGGTGAAGATACAACACTACCTCATGGCAAAGAAAGTGAAGATGAAGCTTGATCCACAAATGAACAAGTATGGACTCTACTGTAAGAAGGCAAAAATGAAAACCTTTGTTACCAAATTGTTTCATGTTTTAATTGTAAGTCTAGTTGAGACTAGACCAGCAGGCATATGTTATTGTTCAATACCCTTTCTTCATTAAGCAGGAGTGTTGAAATTAATAGAGAAAGTTAAAGTTAGATTATTGTTATGATGATGATAGGATTGAGACTCTATCTTAGGTCTCAAATCCTACTATCTAGGGAGTGGTTGAAACCACCCTCCTTGTGAGAAAGCCTACATGTACTAGGTCGTTCTTGTGATTGAAAGCAGTGTGTATGTGTGAAGTGCTTGGGCGCTCTCTAGGTATCTTACCTAGAGAGCTACTTAATTAATAGAACATCGATTTTTATCAATTTCCATGTGCTCCATTGGCACCACATTTTATCATTTTCCAATATAAATTCTCTATGGACATCTCTATGCTTATATTAATCCAGTATAACCTTGCCTAAGAGAAATTTCATATACTAGTACAAGTCCATTTTGCACATGTACCAATTGATTGAAACGTTGATGTGTGTGCATGATATGTGACACCCAATCAACCAATTCTACCAATACTTCAATATCCAAGAGGTGGTTCCTCTAGAAGGTCCCTTCTTGCTGAGCACAAGTGAGTTCTTCTTGAAATGGGGGCTAGGGTAAAATCCCTAAAGTGAGCTATTATTTCCTCCAATCTATAATGAGTATGTGTGTTGCCTCAACTGTTTGTTCTTGATAATATGCTTTGCTCGTAGGAACCTAGGCTCATTGGTGAGACATTGTGACTGCACATGTATGGTAAAAAGGTCGGGGTACCGGTGGGAGCGTGTCAAGAAATAGATAGAGGCATATATTCAAAATAGTCAAGAAATCTAGACAAAGACCAGTGCAACCCAAATCCAAGAATGAGGTCAACAACAAGCTTGAGAGACTAGAGGGGAGCTAGTGATACAGAGAGCAAGAAGAGTGAGAAGAAAATTGGCAACTGCGAGGAGAAATAGAGCAAGCAAGAATGCCATGCGAAGAAAACTGAGGAGAAAACAAGGAGGGTAGAAGGATACACTTTTTTGAGGGAAAAGCTTCGTGGCAGGTGCAATGTTCATTTCACAGTATTGGGTTGCTTTATCCAAAGTCGGGATTTATAATATATCTTGATGCAGAGTGAGATTGAGATTTAGTGTTTAGTGATATTAAAAAGGGAAGATGCCAACTTTGTAGAGAAAATCTCTCTAACAAACTAAGTGGCTTTCCCTTTCTTGAATCTCATCTGGATAGCTACAGATAACTAAATTCCACTTGCTCATGGATTGAAAAACTTCTCTTTGCCAATTAAAATTGAATGTAGAAAAAGGAATTGAAGCAAAAAATACCAAACATAATATTATTTTAACTTTCAACATTTTTAAACATATAATATAATTTAATTTATTTTCACCTTTTCATTAATTAATATATAATTTATTATTAAATTTAACTTAAATCTATTAAAGTTTGAGTGATGAGTTTTGAACTTAGACATTGATGTTATACATTATTCATCAAACCCCTTGATTCAGCTATTGAAATTAGCAGTCTTTAATGCCTATAAAAAGGACTGAATTGTCCCTCATTGGGCATTTTTAACCTAATTTTCAATTCTATGGTCTATACACAATATTTAGATACTCTTATGTGAATTCTCTTTAAGATTATTCTAGGTCATATTTCACTCTAGTTAACGTAGATACTCAAATTTACACTTGACATGATTATAGGTCATAGAATGGCTGGACGGTTTGGATAATTTTTATTTTTTTGTTTACATACAAACAAACAATTGTCGTAAACATGTGGTCTCGTAGAGAAGCGGGCCAGCGATGTGACGTCTTTGGTAACAGTGTATGAAATAAGATTTCGTAAATCTCAGCTTTCGCTGTGTAAAGGGGAAGATTGTGCAAGTGCGTTGAAGATGCCATTGCTTTTCATTACAAGTACAGTAAGTGGATCCTTCTCCAACAAATTAAAAAACAACATGCTGCTATCCTTCTTTATATCCACCTGAAGAATCCCTGAAAGTCATTTGCTTGGTAAGACAATACGTTGCCATCCTCCATTATATCCATCTGATTCTCTGTCACATTTCCAACATTTAGATTATTGCAATATTAAAATTTTATTTATAATAAACATATATATTTTATTATAATAATATTAAATATTTATGTAAAATAAGAGATATATGGTATTTGAAGATGTAAATAAAAAAAAAAAAAAACTTTTGATAAGATTTCTTGTTAAGGAATAATGTTGAGAGAATGAATACACTTATCATCTATATCGGAATGTTTTATTCTCAAAATATGAAAGAAGTTAATAATAGATAAATGTATTTGATCAATAATGCTTAGCAACTTGCAATCCTTAGCTAAATATGTATGAAAAATTGATAGATAATCAACTTTGAATCTCCCAAAACCACCAAGCCTTTGATGTTTATTTTTTTTTGGCTAAAATGAGCTCTTGCAATACATATGTCTCTAGTGCATTATTTGTGCAATTCGTAATCCCAATTGTACTCAATTTCAATTTTTCCATTGAAGTAAAAAATAACCCCTTGCCATTCCAATACTAATAACAACATATAATAAATATTTTAATAACTATGTAACACAATAATCATAAATATTATTTAATAACAATAAAAAATATTTACATTTAGGCTTCTATGATTCATAACTTGTAGGTTAAGAAATCTTTACGTGGAAATCTCATAAAAGAAAAACTTTGTCAACGTGTTTCCAACCATAAGTGTGGTTCATCTTCAAGACATGAAGATAAATAACCAAATCCTAGCATCAAATTAAATAGATGTAGAGAGATGTTTTCTAGCCATTATAAGATAATAACTAGTTTTGAGTGAAAAAATATTGTTTATCAACAAACAATTTTTTTAAGTAACATTTGACAAATAGTTGGAAATAATGAATTAAATTAATTTATTAATAGTATTAATAAAATATGAGTATTATTAATATATAAAAGGATAAGTATAATTTATTTAAATATATTAATAAGTATAAGTATTAAAATTATAAAATATAATAAGTATCATTAATTATATAGATATGTGTGTTTATTTTGGAATAAAGATTTCATTATTTTAATTTAATTAACAATAATTATTAAATGAAGGACAAGAATTTAATTTTCCTAAAATATTTTAGAATATTCATAGTAGTATACACAAATGGATGCTTTAAATTTATCTCCAAAGTAGTTATGTCATCTTTACCCTTTTAATTAAATTGATTATTTAAAAAAATGTCATATGAATAAGTGTCATATCAAGTGAGTTATGATATTGATAATCCATGGTATTCTAACAAAGTATATTTAATCATTAAGAATCTCATCTGTGAAGTGAGGACAAATCTCTATGGTTAAAAATCATTTTTTTAGCAAAGTGAGATGTTTCATGAAGAAACAATTTTGATGCTTATGATAGATTGATGCCTATTGGTGTTTTGATGCTTATTATGGATTGATGCCTATGGGTGTTTACCAATGATTTAATTTATATGGTTGCACTAGTAGACAACTACATACATTGAGGAATAGTGTGGAAAAATGGAATTTACGCTAGACATTATGATGATTAAACTCAAGAAATTTTCAGCTTTTTTGGACATCATTATTTATTTTACTTTTTTAAATAGGCGATGTTATATAGGCATGCCAATTTTGGGATAAAGCTTCAATAATTTTAATTTAGTTATTGATAATTACTATGCCTAGAGGCCTGGTAGAGATGTTGTAATGTAATGTAGTGTCTTGTAAACATTTAATTTGATCAAAATAAAAATAAAAATAATCTTATGTTAAAAAAAAATGGATAGTTTGCGATGGTTTTGAGCTCCAATTTTATGACAACCCATGGTATTCATGTGGAATATAGTCTGTTTAAAGCAGTTATTTAACCTACCTAGATCTATCTTAACTCCGGATCTATCAAGCACCATGAGGGATCAAATATCCTTCTTAAGAGATTTGATTTGTCTCGTCCCCTGGTAGATAGTCTAGATCTATCAATCACCAAGAGGGATCAAATATCCTTGCATCTTAAGAGATTTGATTTGTCTTGTCCCTTGGTAGATCCAAAGTTAAGATGGATTTAGGTTGGTTACGAGGATGGTCACATGGATTTACGCTGGTTAGGAGGATGGTCACAATCTAATATTACATTATTACATAATATTTTTAGAAGTATTCCCAAATCAAAGGTTGAGATTTATCTCGAAAGTAGTTATTCTTTATCTTCTTTTAATTTAATTAATTAATTAAAGAAAATGTCATATGAACATGTGTCGTATGAATATGAAATACATTACATTTTTTTAAACATGTATTAATAATTCATGGTATTTACCCTTCGTATAGTAATAAAGTCTATTTACAAATTAAAAATTCTATCATACACTTGAGATGAATCATGTTATATATGTGTGTGTGTGTGGTTAAGTCATATATTTATTTATTTTATAGTTAATAATAATAATAATTAAAACTAAAGTTATAATTTAATTAACTGGGAGGATTACAAGACAGGTTCATGGATGATTGAGAGGCTCTGCAACTTGATCTACATTGGGCACCATCGCAGGATGTGCAGGGGGGAGTGCTACTCCCTCCTACAGTTAAGCAGTTATGAATAGAAGCAATGACGCAGGAAGGCAGCGTTTCATGAAACCTCTGGAGAAGGTAACATAGGTAAGTAACACATACATATTTGGAGGAAACAAACCTCATGAACAGGAAGGGTATCAGTAGGAAGCTAGTAATGGAAAGGATAAAGGGGGTAGCAGTTAAAAACCTACTTCTATAAGGACAACTGGGGTCTGCAAACCCAAGTCGAACATCATTCCTAGGGGCATCTTGAGCAACCCATCGCTACAAGCGCATAGGGATCATATGACGGGATATGTAGTCATATGCAAATTCATGGGGATATGGCAGACAGAGAGGGCACTGCATGTATGGATATGGTGCCACTAGAAGCCAAAGGGGGAAATACACCTTCATCTAGGATCCAAGGGCTTCTTTATAGTAGTATTCACAAGCCTAGAGGATAAAGACAGAGTGTTTGAAGGAGGACCATATTTCTATGCTGCTGCAGGTCTCTACATGTGGCCATGGATGATGAATTTTGTTCCGGAATGTGAGACATTTACATTGGTACAGGTATGGATCAGATTGTACTCCTTTCCTCTGGATTACTAGCTACCAGAATATGTGAAAGCAATAGGCAACAAACTGGGGCATTTTCTAAAGATCTCAGATGTGACTCTATAAAGCAAATACACCTCCTTCGCCTGGATATATGTGGAAATGGACTTATCTGGAGGACTTCCAGGTGCAATAATTTTAGAAGTATATGATGAATAATGGGTGCAGGTGGTGGACTATGAGCACATACCATTTAGGTGTTGCAAATGCCATGAACATGGGCATCTATATAGAGACTAGCCAACAAACAACATGGAGAGAAATGTGAAAACCACTGTGGATAAAAATCCAAAGGGTTTTACCAAGGTTGGGGGCAAAGGGAAAGGCATAAAGAGGTTGCAAAAGAATATCAATGAGGAAAGACAACCGAGCCACAATACCTTTAAAATCCTAGAAGAAGAAGAAGGAAGCAAAGAAACAAACTAGGAAATGGAGAACATTATCACTGAGAAGGAAAGGGATGACAACATGGAAGATATCATAGAAAACATTATGGAGATAAATAGGGACCATGAGATGACTCCAAGTGAGGCGGGATCGGAGGACCATGAACTGCAAGAGATTCTAGATAGGGAAAATCTTGACCTAGAGAAATTTCTGGAACAAGCGATGACCAAAGGAGTGGACTCTCTGCCAAAAGAGGAATATGATAGGGTTCAACAGCTCTTCCTATGGAGATCACAATCAGAGGGAACTGGAGTCACAACAAATCATGAAAGCCAGGATCATAGAGGGGTCAAAATGCTGGAGGAGACACAGGTACAATCTCCAAAGATCCCAGGCAAGAAAAGAGGAAGAAGAAGATAGAAGGAGTTGTTGAACGAATGTGGGAAACTATTGGTTAACTCAGGTATGATGAAAGAGCTCACCAGTTACTCCTTTACAAACCTTTCTTAATGAAGCTCACAACCTGGAATATTAGAGGCATATGAAATGGAAGGAAACAAAGAAATCTTAGTAATAGAATCAAAGAAGAAAAACTAGATATGGTCTTTATTTAGGAGACAAAATGTTTGATGGATAAGATTAGAGAAATTCATAATAAATGGTTAATAAAGTATGAGTATCTAGAGTTTAAAGCAAAAAACTCAGCGGAGGGGGATTCTCACGCTGTGGAATCCCTAGAAATTTGGAATCTTGGATGTTGAGGCATCTAGGAACTATCTTTATTTGGTATGTCAACCTTTAGGTGATAAGGAGATATACATGATCAAAAATGTCTATGGACCTCAAAAGTAAGAAGACAAATTCAAGCTTCTCACCTCCCTTGAGGAACTAAGAGGAAGACACCCTAATATGCCTTGGATCATTGCAAGATATTTCAATATGATAAGGGCTCTTACAGAGAAAAATGGTAGTATTAGACAACTAGGCAGAGACTCCACGACCTTCTAGAACTTCATAATGAACATGGGGTTAGTGGACATTGAAATAATAAATGGGACCTTCACTTGGAATAACAAGAGGGGAGAGGCTTCACAAGTCACCTCTAAACTAGATAGATTTATTATCTCAGAGGACCTCTTTCTCTTCGGCCTTGCCATGACAACTTCTATTCTTCCCTTTGGAGGTTCGGATCATTGGCCTGTACAATTGGAAGCCACTTTTATGTGTACACCAAGAAACAAACCTTTCAGGTTTGGGAATGCCTAGCTCTATCACCCTGAATTCACCAGTAATATTGACAAATGGTGGAGAGAGAATCTAAACATTCAAGGCACTAAAATATTCCTGCTCCAATAGAAACTTAAACATGTCAAATCCAGGCTTAAAGATTGGAACAAAAAGAAATTGGGCAATATCTTGAAAACCAAAAGAGAAGTTGAATAGAAACTCCAAGAGATCAATTAGATTAGCATCATAGAAGGAATTATTGAGGAGCAGAAATAGCTAGTTGATTCTTTGCAGGAAGAATGGGAAGATCGGTGATTGCAAGAGGAGATTTTCTGGAGACAGAAATCAAGGATACAATGGATTAGAGAGGGAGAAAGAAACTCGAAGTTCTTTCATAAATCCACCATGGATCACACGACACACAATAGAATCACAAACATCAAAGATTATCAAGGGAGATAAATCGTCTCTCACAAAGACATGAAATCTCTCCTTGTTCAACATTTACTCAGTATTGCAGAGGAGCCTCTAGAGGATAGATCCAGGTTCATCAACCATTTCACTTAGTATATCCATGAGCTGGTTACCAGAGAAGACAACAACAACCTGAACAGGCCAGTGTCGAAAGAGAAGGCCAGTGAAGCAATCAATGAAATACAAAATGGAAAAGCTCTAGGCCCATATAGGTTCAATGTAGACTTCTTCAAAGCATGTTGTAAAACAACCAAACATGATATCCTTGAGGTGGTGGAACACTCAAGAAGATCCAAGATGGTTTTGAATGCTTTTAATGCTTCCTTCATAGATTTGATCCCAAAACAGGAAAAAGCCATGACTCCAAATGGCTTCAGACCCATAGCTTTATGTAATGTGGTGTATAAAATTATTTCCAAGCTGATCGGCAATAGACTCAAGCCCCTTTTACCAGCTTTCATCTAAGAGGAGCAAACGGGCTATGTGGAAGGAAGACAAATCCTCAATAACATCATCCAACCTCATGAGGTAGTACACTCTCTCAAAAGCAACAAACAAGGTGATATGACCATTCCACTAGACCTAGCAAAAGCTTACTCAAGCTAAGTTGGTCTTTTATAAGGGCATTTCGAAGAGCCTATGGCTTCGACCAAAACTGGATAAGATGGGTTATGGCAATAGTTACCATGACTAGTTTCTCCATCCTACTTAATGGTGCTCCTTCAACACTCTTCACACCCTCCAGAGGTCTCAGACAAGGGGATCCACTATCACCCTTCCTCTTTGTTCTCATGATGGAAGGGCTAGGCAGAGTGATTAAAATGGCAAATGCTGAAGGAAGAATCCAGGGTATCAAAATCACCTTGGATGGAGCGGGAAACACTCATCGACAATTTGTGGATGACACGATGCTACAGGGCATACCCATAGCCCAGGAAGCCAGAACGATCAAACATATTTTGAATGACTTTGCTATGGCAGCTGGTGCAGAGGTAAGCCTCAAAATATCAAAAGTTTTTTTCTTTAACACTAACATTGTTATTTAAAGAAACATGACCAGAATTCTTGGGTTTCAAAGGGACCAGCTACCTTCCAAGTATCTGGGCATACCTCTCAAAGATAAACCTCTTAGCAAGGCAATGTGGGAATGATCTGATAATCACCCTATGAGTGCCATTAGTTAAAGATCTATTAAGCCAAAGGTATTATAGACCTATGTGCTGGTGTGTGTGTGTTCTATGTTATTGAAACAACTGATCGATCAGATTGCCAATAAACAGAAAATAAGTTGAAAGACAGTAAAGAAATACAGTAAGAAACAAAAAGACATAAACAATTTTTATAAGGAGTTGACCCTATTCTCCAGGGCTACGTCTCCAGTCTAGGTTCAGTGGTGGCCTTCTTTTATTGTGTCTTACAGCAGAGAAATTACAATATAGGACTCAATATGAGTTCTCCTGAAGTAGATTTTGCTTGGCAGGGTGGTTCTTGGATTCCCCAAGCCACTCGGAGTTCACAGACTCTTTTTCTTCCTACCAGCTTTATGACCCTTGGTCTACAGTATGAGCCATTCGGTCCTTGTGCCTGTTTGGTTCCTCTTCCACCGGCATCGATTCTCCTTCTGCAGCTGTGCTTAGAGTTCCCTATTCGGCGTCAGCATGAACGCCCATGGAGTGGCCATGTGTCCCCATCTAACTGGTGCCAGCATGCTTCGTTGATTCGTTTCATCAGTTACGTTGTGGATGTGTTCCTCCTCCAACGTGGCAGTCAAACAGACTCCAAATCACTTTAGAACGCACCTTAATTCCCTGTTGATTCTACTTCTTTCCATCAGGCGCAATCTCAACCGTCCAATTAGGGCTCCTCAAGATACGACATCATATGCACATTGAGTGCAGTTGACTTGCTCGACCGATAACGCATGATCAACGGTGGTTTTCTCTCTCCTCCACCACCATGCGTCGATTAATGTATGGGATCACTTCACTCCTATCCAAAACCTCTTACCGTTCAAGGGAACCCCGATCAAAGCCGCTGGTTTCCAAGGCGCGGGTCCTGCCTTTGTACTTTAGCGCTTTTACCTTTTTCTGCCTGCGGTCTTCTAGTTCCCCCACGTGACCGGGTGCTCGGGCTTTCCCATTTTGGCCCTATTCGCCCAACGATGGCACTAATCGCGCATCGTAAATCACCTCATTTTCCTGATCTGGGGCTCCCAAGGGCTACTTTTGCCGCATGAGCAGTCTCCATGGGCCTTGGTCAGCGTGCTTTGACCGAGGTCCTCGTCATTCCACGTCGGCTTCCATGGCCACTGGTTCTTGGTGTTTTTGATGCTATTTTGGATTTCATTAGAGATTTGTTCGACCTAATTCAGTCATGGTTCTTGACAGTCTTTCTATGGATCCGATTCAGATCATGGCCTTCCTACTGAAAAAGCTTTTGGACTGCCAAAAATTGGTTTTCTTTAAGCATCAACTAAGTGAGGAAATTGCTATCTCACCTGCCCAATCTCAATCCACTTCGCACTACTCAGCTTCGAACCTTTAAGCCCAATCCTGAGGTATTCCACCTGTCCCCTACACGTCGTTGTTACCTTCCTATCTAGTATTGTGTCTTCCAGTAACTCATTAAGATATTCAGGTAGCAGGTCATCAACAGAAGGTAATTGACTCTGCTCTTCAGGGTCCTTAATCATTCAAGGTTCAAGCAACCTCAAGCAATCTGCATTCATGACTAAGTAGATGTGCATATAAGCTGGTAGATCAAGGCGAAAAGAATTTTCACCAATCTTCTCAAGTATCCCAAAGGGTCCATACCTGATAGGTTTTAGCTTTTTACCTTCACCTTGCATCCTGTCCTTGCTGATATGTAGCCAGACTTGGTCTCCAACTTGAAAACTATGCTCCATCTGATGCTTATCATGCCTAGCCTTGTACTTGGCCTAGCTCTTTTCCAGTTGTTCCTGTACTGCCTAGTGGATTTCCTGGATCTATTCAATGAACCTATTTTCCTTGTCCACATCACTATGTTCATCAACCATGGTATCTTTACCAAAGACAAAATCCAAAGGAGACCTTTGTATGAAACCCAAACAAGTCTCAAAAGGAGATCTCTGTGTAGAAGAGTGTTTGGCTCTATTGTAAGCATGTTGCACATAACACAAGAGTTCATCCCAAAGCTTAGGGTGTTTGTTGCAATATCGTCTCAGTAACTGGATCACCGTCTTGTTAACTACTTCTTTCTGGCCATCTATTTGTGGATGAAAAGTTGTTTTTTTCTTTAATTTGGTGTCCATTAGTTCCCATAGACTTGACCAAAACTTCCGTACAAATTGAGCGTCTCGATCAAATACAATAGAAGTGGGCAATCCAAAATGAACCCATACATGTTCAACGAACAATTTTGTAGTTTGTTCAGCTGTAATCTGTTTACTACAGGGTATCAAAATACACATTTTGCTGAACCTATCAACAACAACATATAAATAATCATGAACTTTCCTAGATTTAGGTAGTCCTCCAACAAAATCCATGGAAATGCTTTCCCAAGGGTGAGCAGGAACTGGCGGTGGAGTGTACAAGCCTAGCTTTCTATTGCTGGGCTTGCCTTTAGCACACATAGCACACCCCTTTACATATCTAGAAACTGTCACACTCATTTTCGGCCAATAGTAGAACCTTTGCAGATGTGCAACTGTTTTACTTACCCCAAAGTGACCTGATATCAAAGAAGTGTGGGCTTCCCTAATTATCTTTGCTCTCTCAGTTTGTGGAATGCAGAGTTTCCCACAATGATATAAGAGTCGTTCCTTCACATGATAGTCCAATTCTTCTACTCTTTTGCCTTGACTCAAAGTTGCATATACATCCTTAAAGTCCATGTCCTGAGCATACTATTCTATGTAGCTTTCATGCAGCATAGAATTATGCTTGAGTATGGTAGATGCATTTACAATGGGTCTAGATAACATGTCTGCAACCTTGTTATGTATGCCCTTTTTATATCTGATGATTAAATGAAACTGTTGTAGAAAACCCATCCATCTGTAATGTCCTAATTGTTGCAACTTAGTTTGGGACTGTAGATATTGAAGTGGATGATGATCAGTATGTATTACTGTTTCTTTGCCCATTAAGTAATGTTTCCACTTTTTCACACTCTGAACTAATGCATACAATTCTTTGTCATATGTAGGATAGTTAAACTACTACAGGATTAAAGTCTCAGAAGATAATATGGGTTTATCGTGCGGCAACACGCTCCCATGGCATAGTCACTGGCATCAGTTTGGATCTCAAATGGTCTTTGTAGATCTGGCAGTGCTAGTACAGGTGTTGTACTAAATTTTTCTTTCAAGGTGTCGAAGGCTTTCTGCTATTTGCCTCCCCACTGAAACACCTTGTTCAATCTTGTCAAAGCATGTAAGGGAGTTGCAATTGAGGAAATATTGGAAATGAACTTCCTCCAATATTCTGCTGCTCCTAAGAAGCTCCGCACTTCTGTAGACTTGGGTTTAGGCCAGTTTACAATGACTGCCACTTTAGAGGGATCTATTTTCAATTCACCTCCCCCTACTATGTGACACAAATAATTTAGAGAGGTTTTTCCAAATTCACATTTGGAGAGTTTAACATAAAGTCTTTCTCTTTTCAAAACATCTAATGTCTTCTTAACATGCTTTAAATGTTCTTCCCACGTTTTACTAAAAATCAGAATGTCATCTAGATATACAATAACAAAATCATCAAGAAAGGCTTTGAGTACATCATTCATTAATCTCATGAAAGTAGCAGGAGCATTAGTTAGGCCAAAAGGCATAACTAGCCATTCATACAATCCCTACTTTGTTTTGAAAGCAATCTTCCATACATCTTTCTCTACAACTCTGACTTGATGGTATCCACTGTGCAAATCCAGCTTGGTGTAATAAACAACTTCCTTCAATTGATCTAAAAGATCATCTATGCAAGGAAGAGGATAACAATTTTTTATTGTTATCTTATTCAGTGCTCGGTAGTCAATGCACATTCTCCACGAGCCATCTTTCTTTCTCACCAAAACAATTGGTGGCCTACATGGTGATGTGCTAGGCCTGATGAACCCTTTCTCGAGCAACTCCTGCACTTGCTTCTTGATTTCAGCATTCTCTAAAGTATATAACCTGTACATCCCAATGTTAGGCAAAGGAACATCTTGTTGTAGAATAATATCATGTACTATCCCCTTTTTGGGTGGCAGACCTTGAGGTTCTTGAAACAAGACATCATACTTTGAAACAATCTTTTCTATATCAGCTTGCTAATCAGAATTATAGCCCTCAAATGCATTGGTTTTATAAGTTTTCTTTTCCTTTACCATCATTAGTAAGAACTGTTTGCAGGAATTTATCATTCTTTTCATTTGTCCTGAGTTTATGAGAGTATAATTATTCTTGAGCTTATGATCTCTTACAAAGTATTCGATTCCATCTTTAACAAGTAGATACTTGTTCTCAGCTCTATAGAAAATTGCCTTTCTATCATACATGTAAGGACTTCCTAAAACAATTCCACATATATCCAAGGGAATTACATCTAACTCAACCTCATCTACAAATGTTGACCCAAAAGAAAACTTGTGTTTGCACTGTCTAGTCACTTGTAGTTGTGCCTTATCATTCAACCATCCTAATGGGTATGGTTTCTTATGAGGTGTAGTTGTTAATCCCAATTTCTTTACAATTTCTTCAGAAACTAGATTCACTTTGAGCCACTATCAAACAAAGTATCAATATTTTGATTTTTGGAAACAACTCGAATATGGAAAAGCTCATGTCTTTTTCTCTCATGTTCTTCATCAATAACAGATTGAGCAGAATTACTAGTAGATGCTTCAGAATTCTTACCTTTTATACCTGTGGCTACAATGATTGTTTCATCTCCCGAGTCTGACTTGAAATCTTTCTAAATAGCTGCAACAGTCTTCTTCTTCTTGCCCTCGGGCTTCTTAGGTCTCAGCTCTGGATGCAGAATCCAACAGTGCTCGTCATCATGACCCTCCTTTTTACAATGAGTGCATGAAGCTTTTCCCTTTTGTGCAGTGTTAGCCTTCCTTGCTTTCCACTTCTGCTTTCTTTTCTCCTTGCTCTTGCTTATAGTGGGTTGGGATGGTCCCCCAACTTTTGTATTTCCATTCTTTCCTCTAGCTTCTAGATGAGTAGCTTATACAGATACCTCATCTATACTAGTGGGATTAAATACGAGGATGGTATGCCTCATGTAGCTATGTATACCACCAATATACTTCAAAAGAGTTTCTAGTGAGTCTAATGAGATACTCAACATTAATGCTCTCTTTCTGAACTCTTGAGTATACCCTTGCACACTTTTCCGTTTCAACTGCCAAAGACTTTACCAACTCAGCATGTCTTGTTGCATGTAGGCCAATGGATAGAACTTATTTTTGATTGTAGCAACAAATTCACTCCAGACAGAGATGGTCTTACAATGCTTCTTCATATCAACTTGGGTTCTGCCTTCCCACCAAACTAAGGCAGTGCCTCCTAGCCGTAGGCTTGCTAGCTGAATCTTACTCTTGTCCGAGTATATGTTCTATACTCTGCAATACACATCAATTTGTCTAATCCAATTTTCCAACTTTTCAGCATTTAGCTCTCCATCATATATAGGCAAATCAAATTTAACATCTATTTTAATCAAAGATGCTTTCTTATTATGCACAAGGCTATTAGGAGGTGTAGGGAAGCTTTCTTCTTTTCCCTTTCCTTTTGAGTGGTCATGGGAATGAGATTCATCTTCTTCTTTATCTTGATTAGAGCCTGATGAATCTTCATCCTTATTTTTTCTAAAGTCCCTATACATTTCTTCTACCATAGACTTTATAGCTAGGAAACTTTCTATGAATTAGGGGTCTGGCCCTATAGAACCTTCCTCTGACATTGTCTTCCGAGAATAGACTCTCCCAATTTCAGGATTAGTTTCCACCAAATCTCCTTCTCCTAATTTGAGCTTTGATCTAGTGAGCATTCACAGCTAAACCAACACAAGCTTGTCTAACCTTACAGCCTAGAGCTCTGATACCACTTGATCGGATAATCACCCTATGAGTGCCATCAGTTAAAGATTTATTAAACCAAAGGTATTACAGACTCATGTGCTGGTGTGTGTGTTCTGTGTTATTGAAACAACAGATCGATCTAATTGCTAATACACAGAAAATAAGTGGAAAGACAATAGATAAATACAGTAAGCAACACAAAGACCCAAACAATTTTTAATAAGGAGTTCACCCTATTCTCCAGGGCTACGTCTTTGGTCCAACTTAAGTGGTGGCTTTGTTTTATTGTGTCTTACAACAGATAAATTACAATATAGGGAATCAATATGAGTTCTCCTGAAGCAGATTTTTCTTGGTAGGGTGGTTCTTGGATTCCCCAAGCCACTCGGAGTTCACGAACTTTTTTTCTTCCTACCAGCTCTGTGACTCTTGGTATATAGTGGAAAGAGCCAAATTTGATGCTCAGTCAGGACAGATTCATCTAAGGGAAGGCTTGAATCTTCAAGCTCTCTTGTGCTCAACACTGCCTATGGTCAACTTGGCTCTCTGTCTCCTCTGCTTGGCTTTACTGTTCTCTGTGTTCAGTCCCCCTCTCAGGGTTCACTGTTCACTATCTCTCTTGGTCGCTTGGACTCCTCTCAATTAGGGTTCCCAATCAACTCTTCTCTATTCGACTGTCTTTGTTCATGGCTTTAGCCATTCGGTCCCTATGCCTGTTCGGTTCCTCTTCCGCTTGCATCAATTCTCCTTTCGTAGCTGTGCTTGGTTCCCTATTTGGCATTAGCATGAATGCCCAGGGAGTGGCCATGTGTCCCATCTAATTGGTGTTAGCATGCTTTGTAGGTTTGCTTCTTCAGTTACATTGTGGATGTGTTCCTCCTCTAACGCGGCGGTCAAACGGACTCCAAATCCCTTTAGAACGTAGCTTCATTCCATGTTAATTCCACTTCTTTCCATTGGGCACAATCTTAGCCATCTGATCTAGGTTCCTCAAGATCCGATGTCATACACACGTTGAGCGCAGTTTACTTGCTCGCCTGATAGCGCACGATCAATGACGGTTTTCTCTCTCCTCCGCCGCCATGCGTCGATCGGTGTATGGAATCGCTCTGCTCCTGTCCAAAAGCTCTTACCATTTAGGGGCACCTTGATCAAAATCGTCGGTTTCCAGGGCGAAGGTCCTGCCTTTGTACTTTAGCACTTTTACCCTTTTCCGCCCACGGTCCTCTGGTTCGCCCACACGACCGGGTGCTCGGGGTTTCCCATTTTCGTCCTATTCACCTAGCGATGCGCGATTAGTGCCTAGCGCTAATCGCGCATCGAAAATCACCTCCTTTTCCCGATCCAGGGCTCCCAGGGGCTACTTTGGCCGCTTGTGTAGTCTCCATGGGCCTTGGTTAGCGTGCTTTGACCGAGGTCCTCATCGCTCCATGTCGGCAGCCATGGCCAGTAGTTCGAGGTGTTTTTGATGTGGTTTTGGATTTCATTATAGATTTGTTCGAACTAATTCAGTCATGGTTCTTGACAGTCTTTCTATGGATCCGATTTGGATCAGGGAACCAATAATAAATAAACTTCAGGACAAGATCAGAAAATGGACATGCAGGTCTTCAAATTTGGCGGGGTACCTTGTGCTCACATAAGCTATCCTACAGGCCATTCCCATGTTCATGTTCTGAACTCTTCGTACTCCTAAAGGAATTAAGGAACATATTAGGAGCATACAAAGGGACTTTCTATGGGGTAGAGGAGAAGAGAAAAAGAAATGGGCTTTAGTAGCCTGGGACAAGATCTACAAACCCAAGAGCCATGGTGGCTTGGGGCTTCATGATCCTGAAACCATCAACAAAGTTTCGGGAGCTAAACTCTATTGGAGATGGAACAAGGAACTGGAAACTCCCTAAGCTAAGATTTGGAAACAAAAATATGTCAAGAATTGGTAGGATAAGGATCACATTACAATGTTAGGGCATATTAAGGGCTCCCGCATTTGTAACCTTGCCTAGGAAAATAAAATTATTGTTCAGCAACATAGTTTTTAGAAGATTTGAGCTCGGAACCTAGCACGATTTTGGGAGGAAAACTAGCAACAAGAAGCCAACTTGTATAAGGATGAATTAGTAGTTCTCAAGAATGACATAGACAACAAAGGTCTACTTATCGTAAAATACTTTTGGGACGAGGAAAGGAACAATGGAAAATAGAGAGCTTGGAAGGATCTAGGCCATAGTGAAGATAGTCCTCTGAAGGCCCAAGCAGACTCACTTACACAGGATCTAGAGCATAGGAGGATTCTGATATGCTCCTTGCCTGACCAACTAAGATGGAGAAAGAACACTGAAGGAAACCTTAACATCAAAGAAGCAAAATAGGTAGTAACAGGATTTAACTACCTAAACCCTGATCAAGTTTGGAAGAATCTTTGGCAGAGCCCCCACTGGATGGAAATAAAGTTATTTATTTGGCTAGTTCATCAAAGGAAAATTTTAACTTGGGAGAATCTCCTGAAAAAAGGCTTCACTTTCCATCAAAATGTTACCTTTGTGGCTCACAAGAGGAGATGATGGATCACCTTCTCAACCTTTGCCCTTTCACCTCCATCGTGTGGGAATGGGTGGCCTCAATCTTTAGGTACACTAATAGGGACATACTTAAAATCTTCAACACTTTGAAGAATTGGAGGAAAAAGTTCTTATGGAATGAAATCATTAATAAAGCATGGTCTCTAGTTCCAGGCTTTGTCATCTAGGATGTTTGGAAAGAACGCAACAGTTAGATCTTCAAGAACAAAGCAAGCAAGCCCCATCACATAATTGACCAAATTTTAAGGTAGCCCAAAGACACAGTGAGAATCTTGTTGAGGACACTTCCTAAGGACCCTCCCTAAGGACCCTCCTCTTCTCCAAGATGTGAAAATTCTACTACATTTGGGTATACAATCTATAGGCCTATAGGGCATAATCAATGGTGTGGGCCAAACAAATGCAGATATAAATATTTGGAAGCCTCCTCCACATGGATTCTTAAAAGTCAATATAGACAAAGCATTTAAGGGAAACCCAGGGTTAGCTGGCTTTTGGGGGTGTTATAAGAGATGAACAAGGTGAAATAATAGAGATCTTTCATGGCCACTTGGGGAAGGACACTAATAACATGGCGGAACTCATGGCCTTAGAGTAATGCTTTGAAATCTTGGTGGATTCAAATTCACACAATATCATCATTCAAGCAGATTCATAATTGATTATTAGAGTAACTAAGAAAATATGCAATGGTACGTCACTGGATAAAGTGTTGAAACACTGGAGGCTATCACAGGTCTTTCACTGTATCTACACCCACTTGCAAACCTTAAAAACTGTCAGCTTTGTCCATGTGAAAAGAAAAGCTAACATGTTAGCTGATCATTTGGTGAATGAAGGAGCGATTAATAAGGAAAGGGACACTTGTCACATTTGGGAGTTATTACCCTGAGGCAAACTATTAGAGGACTGTCTTTGTCAGGTTGCCAAAGATAAGGATTGATGGATTGACAAGATGGATCGAAGAGTCTCAAGAGACATGTAGTAGGGTAGGGAAGCCTAAACTATTTTCCTATTGTTTAGTGGTAGTCCGAAGATTGTATTGGCATTAGTATTCCATTGGATTTGACTGGAAGGTTGAGATAAGTGGAGGAAGACCATGGATGTAGTGGCATGAGGACCAATTTTGGAAAGTGTGGGTTTCAGTGTTGAATTGTGTGCCTATGTGTGATTGTATATATAGCCTGTGTGTGTATTTCATATAAAGAATTTGAATGTTCCAATGTTGTAGGTTTGAACGACCATCAATCACTATATGGATCAGGCGATACATTGTATGAGTGTGTTTGATAAAAGAAGTATGGCAGAGAAACTACGGTTTAAGAGTGAACCCATTAATAAGCAGAAGATCAACAATATAGGGAGGAAGGAACGAGAACCATTTGATGGGATAGATCGATGGTCAGCACTTGGTGGAAAAGCACGTAAGTTAATTTATGAGGGGAATGGTTTCTCAATCCATAAGTGGTATTTCAGGTGGGGTCTAAGTGGTAACTGGTATTTCAAGGAAGGCCTTCAATTCCACTCTTCATGTGACACGTAGCAGTGAGGAGGAGAGAGGATACCACTTTTTTGGTGATTAATCCTTGTGTTACTTTTCCACTCGAAATCCATGTGGATTGTTGGATCCATGAAGTGTAGTTCAATGTTAGAAGTTCAGTCGCGCAAGTTGTTTGATCGGTGATTGGAGGAAGGAGGAGAAAATAGATTTGTGATTCATCGATAGGCGATTAAGTGAGGCGTCGTTAGCCATTGGATCATTGAAAGAGATGGACGGCTGAGATCTGGTCGATCGGAGAGCGTAGTGGGATGGTATTGGACCGGAAGAGCGGACCTGTCATTTTTTATGGTTGTAGGTGTAATATATTTGAAGTCCGACCTTAAGGGTTTCAGGTGGGGTTTTTTTGTATTTCCTGTGTATTCCTTGTATTCCGATAGAGTGAATGGTTTCGAGTTTTAAAGGTTTAAATCCAATAACGTTTCCATTAGGTTATGTGGAATTTCGTTGCTAAATGGAATGGTTTTCGGTTTACCCTTTAACATATGTAATGAACTATTTTGGTTAATAGAAGGCTTCATTCTTACTTGACCAAAAAAAGTTATAATTTAATTATTTTTACGAATATTTTTTTTGGAAATTTGAGATACATGATGATGATGATTAATGTCCACTAAGACCAATGTGGTATATTGGACCTTCAAAAAAAAAATTTCTAATCGTCATTCTTCAAAAGGGAAAGAACCACTCCAAGATATCTATAGTTGTGTTGTCTTAATATGTCAAGAAGATTGGAAGTGTGGCTGAAGATAGAAAATTGAGAGCAAATGTGAGAAAGAGTCGAGAAATGTAAAAGGGAGCATTTTTCATCTTCCACTTTCTTAGTGTCACAAATATGATAGATTCTATTGTCCCAGGGATTCTTGGGATTAGACCACCACCTGGTCTCTCTTCAAAGCTCATGAGAATTAGTTTGTATCATGGAGATGTTCATTTTATTCTTAGTGTTGGTCAACATAGAGAGATAATTATGGTTATCGAGGGTGGGGTTGATCACCTCCTCGTAGTACATTAACTTCATTTTACCCTCTAGCTCCTTATCATCCCACATCTTGTCCTTAAAATTTGAGGTAATAGTATTTTTTATTATCCTTGCTTCACATGATGATCTCCTCCTTAATCACCCAAAGATCGAGCCAAGAACGGGCATCCTTATGCCATTAGCTTGAGGCAGGTGGGGGTTTTGATAAAGGTAGAAGAAAATTTTGGAAGCCTCTTGGATTCCATGTTGTAAAGCTTCTTCTTATACATCATATATCTAAAGATAGTCATACATTCAATGACGGACATGCTAGTTATCATGTGTCCAATAGGTTTTCCAAAAGTTAATTTAATTATAATTATTAGGTGGATGGTACGGATTAACTAACACCCAATATTCTTAGAAGTAATCACGGCAAGTATTTATGTTATTTCTCTCTTTCTAATTAAATTGATTAATTAAAAATTTGTATACGTGAAAGATGTGCCATATGAGCATGAGGTTTTTGGGGATGTGGTATTGGTCCATGGTAGTGTAAGAAAACTTATTTAATATATTTAGGCCAATAGTCATGTCTATTTTGGAATAGGTTTCCCAAAATTTTAATTTAATTATCAATACTTATTAGATGGATGGTAGAGATTTAACCTCCACCAACCAAACATTCTAGAATATTCTCTGTAATAGTTATAGATGAAAGGTTGAAATTTATTTCAAAAGTAATTCTCCTCTTTCTCTCATTTTAATTAAATTGATTAATTAAAAAAATGTTATGCAAGCAAGTGTCCTATCAACATCGGTTATGGTTTTTCGGGAATGTGGTATTAA